>VDFB02074127.1:0-29220 GCA_007258455.2 Sequoia sempervirens | reverse complement strand
GATTCAAGCAATAATTCAAGTCAAGATCCATAGCATTCAATAAAGAGTCAAGATCTACATTCATGCTAGCCATTTCATACAAGTTTACAGCCTTTGTTACAAGGGTTTGGTGAATTGCAACATAGAATATTTGTTCATTCATCATTCATTCCTTCTATTTGATTTCATTTCAAGGTTTGATTTCCAAAACAAGGTTTGACCAAGGCAAACCCCTATCCACTAACACTTTTTTTTTCCTTCTCTTTGATGTGTGATTTTTCAGATTTAGGTTGAAGATCCATTCTCTTGTTGAAGATCCTTTTTGTGTATTCCATCTCCTAATAGGTGGAGCACACCCCTATTTTCTTGTTTTCATTTTGGTGAACCTAGCCTTTGGACACCTTATTTATGATTTGGAGTGCATTTCAGTCCTATATCTAGCTTACATTAACTTAGCATTGGGTCTTGCATTAGTTAATTGGCATTTAGGGCTTCTAAATCTTGCATTAGTGAAAGTGCATATAGGTTGCATTTTTGCATCTTGCATAATTAAATTTCATTTAAAATCTGTAATTTTACATAGTATAGACATCATACAAACTAGAAAACCTAACATTCACTTAGAATTTACTGAATTTAGTGCAAAAACCCTAATCTGAGACTCATACACCCCTCTGGGCGATTTAGTCCCGGTGCAGGTTGTTTTACTTGATTTTTGAGAATTATGTGTTTACCTTTTTTCAGCATTTGAACCTTTGAAAAACCCTAATTGGGACTCATATGCCCCTTTGGGCGATTTAGTCCTAGATCAGACCTAAATCTACCTTTTACAACATTAAAACATCATTTTTGTGCTTCTATTTGTTGTCATTAGATATCTGTTTCATTCATTTCATTTGATCTAGCTTAATTTGGTTGATTTAGTGCATTGCTTAATTTCAAATTTTCCTTTGAAACATTTCATTTTCAGATTGTTACACAGTGTAATCAACAAATTACCTTGTTTGGAATCTGAAAATTGCATTTACACATTTCATTCCAGGTCATTGCATTGCATTTTAAATCTCTTTCCATTTTGAGTTTGTATAGATTACTTTTTACAAATGTTAGTATCTGTATTTTCTAAGTTTGCAAAGAAAAAGTTCATCAATAAGCATGTTAGTCATTCAATCAATACATTCCCTAGTTATGAGAGTCTCTTAGTGCAAGAAAGAGAAAATGTTGACTCTTGCCTTAAATCTACACCCCCTCCTATCTCTCCTATTTGTGGGAATGATGTGATAGAAGAGGATACAAGCATAGATAACCATGGCGATCATAGTTGTTCTTCTCCCGATACCTCTCCTATTAGTGATGAATGTATCTTGGTGAAAGAAGGTGCAATCATTAAGAATCATGAAATTCTTGTTTGTCCTTCTCCTCATCCCCATTGGGAAGATATTATGACATGAGAATGAGATCATAGACACATTTCTAAACATCACCTTACCTAGTCTCCATACATCCCTTGCTTGTGAGAATGATTTAGTGAAAGAGGATGAAATTGTACGAAACCATGAAAATCATGTTATTTGTGAGGAGGATATGTTGGTGTTAGATGATCAAATCTTTAAGATCTATGACAACCCTATTTATTTTTCTTCCCCTACCTATCCTATTTTGGAAGAAATTATGGGAAAAAGGAATGCAATCATAGATAATCATGAAAATCACATTTGTTCTTCTCCTAGTATTTCTCCTAGTTGTGAAGAAGGTATTTTGGTGTTAGAAGATCAAACTAATGAGAGTTATGAGAGTCCTATTTGTCTCTCTTCTCCTAAAAAAAAATTATTAACAAGAGAATACCATCATTGATAAGAAAGACAATACAACCATTCATAACTCCCTTGTGATGAAGCCATTTTAGAAGAACCAACATTGGAATGTCATGAACATCTAGTTTGTTATTCTCCTAAAAAATATCCTACTAGGATAGATATCATGGTGCAAGAAAATGATGGAACTAATGCATTTCTTTCAAATAATTGTAATGAGGCTTCCTTAGATAAATATGATGAAGTGACATTATACTCTCCTTCCCTAAGAGAAGTTAATATTATTCAACCTCAACTCATCCTTTACCCACCTTCACAGAAACCTCAAACTCAAAACAAACCCGTCACCATCCTTGAACCAACTAAGAATAATGTTTCACAAAAAATGAATTATAACACCATTGCTCATATAGATAACACTTGAAACAATATGCAACTAAGAAAAACACCTTCAACATCCCTCCCATTTCCCAACCCTATCTTACCTGGTCCTCCTTGTTTTCCTTCACAAAGTGGAAAGGAGTATGATCTTGTGGAACAACTTAAGAACACTCTTGCTAAAATATCATTATGGGATCTTATTCAAGCCTCCCCTCATTATCATAACATGATTCAAAGTGCCTTACAATAGGTTCGTACCCTTCCTAATGTGCAACCGAATGAGATAGCAGTCATGATTCAAGGAATGAATGTTGACACTATTTTCCATCAAAGTGAGCTCCCTCCTTTAGAAGTGCAAAAAGAAAATGATTCTTTCATGATAATAGCTCAATATAATAGAACAAGGATAAAATGAACCCTTGTTGGAAATAGCTCAACTCTTAATGTCTATAGTACAACCCTTTTGGATAGACTTGGCATGGATAAATCAAGAATTGAACTTGATTCCTTATCAATTTAGGATTTGACAATGTAGGAAAACAACCACTTGGTGTGATCACTTTTCCTATTATAGTTGGAAAGGCCACATTACAAACCCTGATCCATGTTATGCCTTATGATCTTTCATATAATCTTCTTTTAGACAGGCCATGGATTCATGCAATGAATGGGGTGCCTTCAACTCTTCATCATAAAATGAAGTATGTCTACAATAAAAAAGTGTATACAATCAATGCCGACCTTGAACCAAATGATTGTTTCAACATAGACAAAGGTAAGGAAAATCCTTTAAAAACATTGACACCAACTACACAAGTAGAACCCATACAAGAAGAAAAAAAAGATAAATGCCCTAAGCCCTTCACAATGTTATTGGTGGATGATTTGGGATCGTTGGATTTTACACCTACATTCATGGGACAATACAAGATCATAACAAAAGAGTTTGAAAAAGGAAAAGAAAAAGTGGTGAAGTCAAAAAAAAATTTAGATGAACCTTCAAAAGCATCCACCTCAACCACTTTATAAGAAGCAACATATTACATGACAAAATTTGATGAAGTTGATTATGAGCAACCACTGAATCCAAAAGAAATGAAAAAGCTTTATGGAAAAGGTTATGAACTTATGAAACGACTTGGATATAGTGGAAAGGGATGTGGTACTAGAGAACAAGGTATTCGTGTCCCTATAGAGCCTAACACTCAATAAACAACTAGTGGTCTTGGTTATTGTCCCTCGAAAGAAACAAACAAGCCTTCACTTAATATCAAAACTCTTACAAAAGAATCTTCTAAGCCAACTTTAACATTAGTGCATCTTGAATGGATAGACACTAGTGGTCTTGATTATTATCCTTTGAAAGAAACAAAAGAAATAGAGAAATCTTCGCTTATATCAATTTCATCACACAAAACACTAAGGATTTAAATTTGATAGATTTTACACCCTCCCATAAACGAGACTACAAAATATTGCAATCTAAAGAGTCTTGTGTAAGTATGATACCTTGTACTAAGCAAGAGATATCTTTGTCACAAAATAAAGGAACATATTCTACTATTGATCAAGAGAGTATCCTGTTGAGACTCCTCCAAGATCGTTTGATATCCCTCCCTCCAAGAACATGAAAGAAATTTTACTACAAGAGTTCATTTTGCATATATCATAGATTTCATGGTCATTATACTAATGAATGTAAAGCTTTAAGTGATAAAATTCAACATCTTAAGGATTATGGTTCTCTTCCTTGTGTTGAAGCACCTAGATCCTGTAATTGATACTAATTTTTATCACTCGTCTCGGCTCACCCTTGTCTTTCACTAAGTGGGGGCAAGGGGGTTAGGTAGCCTTGTCCTCGTATGACACTTGGCATTGCCTCTTTGGTTAGTTGATCGCATTCCATGTATATATAAGAGCGAGCTTGGGATGTGAATGAAATTCCTTAAGTTTGCTCACACGTGACATACTTATTCATTATGTGATTTCATCTGGGAACATATGACTTGGCATAACACTTTTTGAATAAGCTCTCATGTCTTCTTCTAGTTTAAAATAATTTCTCACAACAATGGTGTTAGCAACCACTTTAAAATGGGGGCATACATCGACACTCTTATTTCACCGTGTGATTTGCTTACTTCTTGTGATGCGTCCTTTTCTTGGTGGTGTCATTGGGTTTGATTTCCTTTGAGAGTGTGATATTTCTTTGACTTGTCCTCTCTTGGAGACATTAGGCATGATTTTCCCTAAGAAGAGATAGGTGACATGAACTAAGAAAAATCCCTTTGAACAAACCTTACATTACTTTGCATTCATAATAATTGTTTATGGCCACCTTGCATAACACACTTTTCTTGCCTATGGAGCCATCCAGTTTATTCATGAGTGTCAAGCATACAAAGCTTTCTTGCCTCATGAATCTTGTTGTTCATGTTGTGTGGCACCTTATCAAAGTTATCAGGAGGTATAGCTTTGGTATGGTTAGTGTATGGGAGGTGAACTTCGACATGACTTTCCCATAGCCACTTGCTTGTCTGTGTGATCACATACATGTTGTGTGCATATGTGTCTCGCTAGGGGCTCACCTAGAGGATGACTGGAGGTTCCACTAGCCCTTGTGAGTGTGTGTTTGGTTTACATAGTGGACATCATGTTCCACTTGTAAATATTCTTGAATAAACAACTTAGATTTGATCCACATCATGCGGGACAAACGGTCAAAGCTTGATCCACCCCTTTTGTTCTTGTTTTTCTATATCTTTATGTCTTTGGCAATGTATGCTTGTACCTTGTTGCTTCATACATTATTTACATGTGTGTGCTTTTTTTCCTATGTTGGTTTTCCATAGGATCTTGATCTTGGGGGCTTGTGCAACCTTATTGATCGTTGTCATCCTATCCTACTAGCATTGGTACACTTGGATCCCTCTTGATGTAAGTTTATCTACTTTAGTGTGAGTTTGAAGCAAGTTCCTCCTCTCACTAAAGTGGGGGCTAAATGTAGTGTAGAAAAATGTATCCCTTTACATTTTGACACTTTTTTGGGCCCTCGGTAAAATTAGGCTTCTTTATGCCTTATTTGGTCCTATTTTGCATCCACAAGCCTTATTTAATGCATCTTCCTGAGGATAATCCTGACACATATCCAATAACCAATCATAATTTAATGTTTTTAGGTTGTGTGTCTCAAATTAATTGATACAGGACTCATATGCCACCTTGGGCGTATGGGTCCCACCCAAGTTTCGGGGCATGAACTTGAATTTGGCATTGAGCTTAACATTTCTTGAAATTTGTGTCCCAAGCTTAGCCTATTAGGACTCATACACCCCAACTGGTGTATGATTCCTGCTTAGCTTGGACCTATTTTAAATTCAAATTATTGGTAGGATTTTATTCTCCTAGATTTGATGTCGGCTTGTAGTGTTGTAATTTCAAGAAATTCAGCATAAACAAGTATAAATACAAGCTTATTTCACATATTTTATCCTAACAAGACCTAACAACTTTTATGAGCAAGTATCCTAGAAATTTTATGAGATCAAGATTATTCAAGAGCATTCAAGAGCATTCAAGAGTTGATTATCAAGCATTTTGGAGCTATATTCAAGAATCAATCATCATGTCAAAGTCATCATGCAACATGTGTATTTTTGAGCTAACATTTGTGATGTAGGTTCTTATGATTCAAGCAAGCATTCAAGTCAAGATCCATAGCATTCAATCAAGAGTCAATATCTACATTCATGCTAGCCATTTCATACAAGTTTGCATCCTTTGTTACAAGGGTTTGGTGAATTGCAACATAACATATTTGTTCATTCATCATTCCTTCCTTCTATTTGATTTAATTTCAAGCTTTGATTACCAAAATGGGGTTTGACCAAGGAAAACCCCTATCCACTAACAAAAAAATATTTTTCCTTCTCTTTGATGTGTGATTTGTAGATTTAGGTTGAAGAGCAAGATTGGAGAAAGTTGTCAAAGTTGTCACCTTTCTTGTGAGATCATAGAAAGTCACCTACATGTTGTAATTCAAGGTTTTAGACTTGGAGATCTGGAAAGAGAGAAGCTATAGCAAATCACTAGAGGATATCAGATTTTCAAATCAACCCTGATACTGTGACTGAATCATCACTGGTGGCGTATGATTCCCAGTATACCAATTTTCTGATATTTTCTGTAGATCCTGGTTTAGTAGTTGGAGGTTCCAGAATTAGCCCAAAACTCTAAATTGGGACTAAATCGCCCCAACTGGCATATGAGTCCAAGTGTACATCAAAAGTTAGCATTTTGAGATTTAAGATCTTATTTCAAGCATCTTCATCTTTCTAGGTGCACCTTTTGTTCATTCTCAATCCATTATTCTGATTTTGAGTTTTATAATCTAAGTTACATAGTTACATTTGCATATCATTTACATTTCTTTCTTTCTAAGCCTTTGCTTAGTGGTGAACCCCCTTTAGTCTTCTATCACACCCTAGGAAACCTTATAGCAGATCTCTTCTCTCACTTGGACCATTGGATTGAGATCTCTAGGTTTTCCTTGAATGAAATAGAGTAAAATAGGCCCCCCTCCTTTTTGTGTGTTCCATCTCATAATAGGTGGAGCACACCCCTATTTTCCTTGTTTCAAGGAGATTAGCTCAAAAGTGGAAACCCATCATGTGGTTCCACTCTTTCTGGAGGCTGAAGGTCTATTCCGCTCATAAAGGATGCCTCTAAGGATAAAGGAACATAAAGAAAGGTAAAAAAGCGGTTGAGGAGTAGGATATGGAAACCTTTGAGGAAGAATTCATTCCTGAAAGTTTTAGTGAGATTGAAGAGTCATAGGAAGAGGAGGATAGTGACCCTAAATGAAGGAAGAGGAGTTTTAGGAGGAGGACTACACTCAAGACAAAGATGGTAGAAATGAGGATAAATAGGAGAAATATTATGAGGAAGATGAGGTAGTTGTAGTCAATAATCTGAACCCTACAACTAAGGAAGAGAATGGCACTATTATGCAAAACTCCCTTTTGTAGGATAATGGTAATGATAGGGATTTCAATATCCTTGATTCTAAAATTGAATCCCTTAATCCTCGCATGACCCAGGTGGAAATGCATCTCGGTGATGATACCAACTCTATAAGGTTTAAGGAAAAGGAAGATGCTATCAAAAATATTAGTGTGGTTGTTGAAGGAATCACAAAAAATGTTCTGATGGGAATAGTTTTGAGGCAAGGAAAAATTAAGAAGCAGTAGAAGAAAAAAGGGAAGTCTCTACGTAAGAGCAAAAAAGAATGAGAGCAAAGCGAAGAATGAGAGTTGGATGGATGATGCCGATGAGCTTCAAGGAAATTGGAGTCTTATCAAATAATCTTAATGTTTTGTACATTTCTCCATGTTTCAGTTTTGTCTTGAACATTATGGCCTGAGTGCCTTCTTTAGTATGGCTATTAGCTTAGATGTTTTAGTCTTGGACTAGTTTAGTTTATTTGATTTTAATGTTTTTACTATGACTTTTAAGTATGTTCTTAAAACTATCTAGATTATACTTAATGGCCTCTGGCCTCCTACTAGTTTAGATGTTATCGTTTTTGGTTTGGATAAGTGGCCTACGAGCTGTGATGATAATATGGATACTGGCTTGCATTTCCATACTTGATGGTCCTTTTGGTTTGCTAACTCTAGTGTAGTCCTATGTTGTTTTTGGTTGGCTGTTGTTTTTTCAATCTATTCTGTTAGACTATTTTTTTTCTATTATTAGCTTTGTATGGGATTAAGGCCCTTCTCTACTTATTTAATCAAAAACATTTAAAACAAAGAAGTTAAATTATTTCAATATTTTTTACAAATTATTTAGTTATTATTCTCATTAACTATATTATTTTATTAATGATATAAAACAATGTTTCATTATGATAACTATTTTCAAGGATTAATAATTAAACATTACATATGCTATATATATTTATGTGAAAGGAACAAATTCTTAACTAAGTGTTTATATAAGTATTTTACAAATTGTTTATTTTTATTTTTAATGATTGCTTTGTCTTTAGTATTAAATTTATTTTTACAAAATAAATAAATTACAATATAAGTATTTATTAATTTATTTATCATGTTAGATATCTATAAAAAATGTGCTTAAAAATGGGTAGCTACAAGCTAATGAGTCTACTTTTAGTGGAAGTGTTAGACTTGAAAAAAATCTCGACAAGAATGGGTACCCATTTATGATTGAGGTCCCAAACTTATATTTATACATGTATAAAATGGGTAGTCATTTTAAAATAGGTACACATTTTTAAATGAAATGGGTACCCATTTTTATCTACATCATATTCTCACTCCTTTCTAGAATGAGTACATATTTTTGAGTGGGTACGTGTTTCATAAATTTTGAAATTTGAAACCCATGATTTTTTTTAATAATATGACACAAATTTTTTTTAATTTTAACTTGAGTAAAGATAGAAAACATTTTTTCAATTTGTTGTGATGAAATTAAAACTCTTATTGATGATAACATTTAATTTTCAAATATCTAATTTTTTTAATTATTGATTTTTTTTTTCTATTTATTAATTGATTTTTAAGGAAAATGATCCATAAGCTTGACATGCAATATTAGTATTTTTTAATAATTTTTTAAAAATTATATGTCATCAATTTAAATATCATTATTTACATAATAGAAAAATAATAATTATTTTATAATTAATTTAGTTCAAATTATGTTTCCTAAAATAGCAATTAGGACCAATAAAAAATTAATTTAAAAATATATTTGAAAAAAATATTAAAAAAAAAAATCCTCATCAAACTTCACTTAATACACATTTTTCTAAAAAAGAATTAGAAATATTTTTATTCAAGTCAAATTATATTTTGTACATTTAATAAAAATCATTCTTATAAAAAATAAAATATCTTCAACAATTTGAATTTTCTAAAATTAGTCATGGTATCATTTTCAAACCACAATAATAAATAAAATATTAATACTAACTATTTATGCCACTTGTTAATGGAATTTAACATAATTAAAGATTAAATGATTTTTCTCCTCTAAAATTAATTATCATCTACAAACCACAATAATAAATAAAATGTAAATACTTACTATTTATAACACTTGTTGATTAATTTAACTAATTAAAATTAAATGATTTCTCTCTAAATTTATTTATCATTTTATAATATTATTCTTATTTTAACAACATGATATCAAATTTTTATATCATTTTGTCACACAGGTTATTGCCGTTGCGCCAAAAGATCGACCTATAAATGTCTGATGCAACCACCAAAGTTAATGAATCCACAGGAAGCAGTTAAGTCATGTCACGAACCCAAGTGCTGCATTGCACGGCACAAGGAGACCAAAGATGCACACCTTACAACACATTTTTCTCTTCAATTTATATTTATATTTCCTCCTCTAAACTTGTTTGTCATTTTATAATATTATTTATGATTCTAGGGAATGATATTTATGATTCCAAGAACATGAGTCAAAGGATAAAGAAGAGGGAATTGAATAAAAATATTAAAATTAAACTAAAAAAATAAAAAGTCATGGTGGTCTTCATCAATAAGTAACTTGCATATTCCATGGTGCTTTGGACTCATAGCTATATTTTAAAATAGCATAAAGTCCCTATCATTTGGTCATACTAAGATTCTTTATGGAAGTGTGGAGTAATCCACTAAGTGTGGAACAAAATTAGAACAATGTCATACATCAAACTTTGTGCCCTCCACATGCTAAGTGCCCTTCACTCTATATACTAAAATAAATAATTATTTTATAGAGAATAAAAAGAATTTTTAATGGTTGAAATGGTACATTTTTCATGTGGGGCAATTATGGTAAGGATAAAGTCCATAGAAAGAGTTGCACGGGCTCAACTATTTTCAAGGAAAAGACCACTCAGTGCCACCTTTTAAAATAAAGAAAGATTAATTTATTACATTCACATTGTAAATGACAACTTAGGCTTTTGAAAGTATGGAAAAGTGAAGACTCATGGCAGACTAGGAAAAGTGAAACACAATTATCCCTTTAAAAAGTAATTGATGGATAACGATGACCTTTTAATTGGCTTTACATAAAGTCAAATGTCTCATATATGACTTTGTAATATACTCACAAATGTGATTTTTTTCAAAATGTTTCTTTTCCTAGCTTCTTGTACACACTTTATTTTAGAATGTTTATAATATATATATTAAAAAAATGATTTTTTTAATTATTTATAAATTCTAAAAATATTAATTCTTAATATTTATATGATTTATTTTAAAAAAATATAAATATTAAGAATATATATATACATATATTCATACATATATATATGTATATGTATATATGTATATGTAAGTATTGGATTAATCATTAGCAACTCCTTTCAAATTTGGGACATGGACTAACCGTCTCCTATGGATCTGCTTATCTCTAGCGTTTGTATTAGGCATTAATAGGTCGATCTTTTGGTGCAATGACAAACATGTTCCAACAAATGGTATTAGAGCCGGGTCGTGGGTTCAAATCCCCTTAGGTGACACTGAGGGGGGATTGTTGAACTAATCGCCAACGTTTCCCTTTGGATTTGAGACATGGACTAATCGACTCTCGTGGATCCTCTTATCTCTGGTGTGTGTTTCAGACACTAATAGGTCAATTTTTTGACATGTGTTCCAACAAGTATATGTATGCATATGTATACACATGTGCATGCATATGCACTTACGTATATGTATGTATATTTACACATTTAATCATTTTAATATTTAAAGTATATAAAATTGAAATGATTTTAATATGATTTAAAATTTAATATCAAAATTTTAAAAAATAGACTAGTAGTAAATGTTTTAGGACTTGTCAATCATAACAAATAAAAGATAATAGTATTTAATATAATATTTAAATGATGGTGTAATTTCTCATGAGTCTCATCCCTTAAAGTTGATAATAATTGTTTAAGAAACTTGTTATTTTTGTATTGTATTATAAAAAAGTAATTATTAATATTTTCTTTTTTCATATTGAACAAAGTAGATTACAAAGAACAAGAGCTACCAACAAAATGTATAAGAGTTCTAAACAAGAAAACACGATCAAGATTTTCTTGATATGTTATGTACACATAGATTGTAATAATAACACAATTTTTTGATATAACAGTTTTTGAGATAAATAATATTTTTATCTTTTTCAATTATATATTAGAATTTTTTTACTTTATCAACACTAAGAAATTAAAATAGCCTCAAGGGTAGACCAAACAATCAATCCATTGGAACATGTAGATGATGGTTGTAGGTTCATTTCCCTTGAATTTATTCCTACTTGTGTGGAGGATAGATCATGTTGCTAAAGGTTGTAGTGGTGCATGTTAGGATTTTGCTTTGCAGATCCCACCATGGATTGATTCCTCTGTTTAAAAATATAAAAAGTAAATAAAATAAAATAAAATAAAGGGTTTTAATTGGTTGGAATGTACCAATAACAATAAATTGTTAAAAAATATTCATCACAAAAGATATCGTGGCATGAACTAACAAGACTTATTTTTATTTGATTTAGAGAATACAACTCAATTATGGAGTGGGGTTTAATAATCATGAATGTACTAAACAAGTGGATATTAATTAAAATATTAAAAGAGTCAATAAATAAAATAAAATATACTAATTTAATTATTAGCAAAAAATTAATTATTGATGAAATTTTACATATCATTATCAACCACCAACTTGGCCAACCAATACTATAATATGTTTTAAGCAAAAAGCTACTTGTTCAACCTATCAAACTAAATACATTCCAAAAGACAACTTTATGATTTGATTATATTAACATGAAGTATAGTTACAAATCCAAGTGCATGGGCAAAGATTATAAAAGTGAAGTAGAAACAACTTACAATAAAATGTATGACCTACCTATAATTCAAATGACATTAAAGGTTGTTTCCCTCTCAATCTAATTTTTTTTGGAAAAAACCTATTGATTAGATGAAGATGACATGAATTAATTTTAGTCTCTGAACATTTGGACTTGCTAGTTTTGGATGCAAAATCTACATTATCAAGTTTGTTTGTCCATTTATTATGTTTAGTTTTACTATGGTCAACCTTGCACCAATTTCTTATTTCATGGAGGTTGTGAATTGAAATATGCAATCTATGAATGTAATGGATAGAATAATGTGACTCTAAAGACTATTACTTGCACATGGATAAGTGTGATGTTGCAATGCCAATGTTTGTGCTTGTACACTTGGATTTGTATTTGCATTTTATGCTAGCATAATTAAATCATAAATTTTCCTTTTGTGTTATATTTAGTTTGAGAAGTCATGCAAGTAATTTTTTCTTCAAACATACTATTGGTCACTCATTAACAATGACATTTATATCTATTCACAATAACTAGTTTGTTCTAATGACTAGCAATATATTTTGTGTATATTTACAAAGTTGTGTGTGTATACATACATACATACATACATACATACATATATGTATATGCATGCATGAAAATATGTGTATATACACCTATGTCTATGTATATTTATAGACTTACATGTATAAATATATATAACTATATGTGCATATAACTATATGTAATAATAGTTATTGCATTCCCTAAAACTTTATTATTATTTTTTGCACTCAATTTAGTGTTCTCTTTTTTAGTACATTTTTTTCCACTTTACACCTATTTTTAGCCATTCTCAATGATCATAGAGATAATGCAAGATTTCTAGGTCCTAGATAAACCCCACAAACCTCTAAAGTAAATTAGGACTTTGTAGCTTAAGGAGCCATGGGTGCCCCTATCATCCCTAGCTATATGATCACCAATGCCCCCTACTGCCCTTAGTCCTATAGAATAATAACATCAAAATTTCCTTGAGGATATTTGAGCTAACTATAATTAGTTTTCCACATGCATTAACCCTATATAAATAGTACAATTCCATACTTAAGACCAAATTTTCCACTTTTCACTCATTACCTATAATTATTTTTCCCTATGTAAACTTATCTCTCTCTCTCTCTCTCCATATTAAAGGAAAATTGCAAGTACACTTGTGAAATTTGAAGATAAAGAATATAAGATTTGAATATGTGGAATCCCTCATTTTCCCTTGAACCACGTTTTTCCTTCCTTCTCCATTGTACATCATCTTTAGCCATAGAAACTGTTATCCATTATCCCTCCAAATCTATAAATTATAACCCTCGAACACTTGTAAAGTTTACATACTTTCACTCTCTTATATTGTTCGTTTATGATCATCCCTATCCATATCCATTATACATCCATCAATTACACACAATTCCTTTGTTCTATATTCCTTATAGGGTTTTTCTATCTACACCTTTACATAAATCACTTTCACTATCACCTAGGTCTAAATAAACACACTTACTACTCCTTAGAGTGTTGTTTTTGAAAAAAAAATGAAATATTCCCACAATGAGACCAATTATTGTGGTTTTCATATACGACACTAATAATTTGCATGTACCCATAGATTATATCATCATATACCACTTTTTGGAGGTTAGAACTATCAATTGTAGGTGGAAATAACCATAAGAGTTGAAGAAAAATATTTAATAAAAATATCAGTAGATTTTGACAGAAAATAGGTCCACAAACCCTATGATAAATCATTCCCTCCCAGTGTGGCTAACCCTATTTCCTTTTTTAGGATATTCATCTTATAGGTCCCATATTTTTACCACAAGAAAAGTTAATATCTTCAGAAACCTAGATCTAGTCCTAAATTTATCATTTTCTAGGTTAATACATTCTATTTTTATGTTTTAATTTATATTTTGTAGTGTATTTCTAGTTTTATGTTTCAATATCAAATTCCCAACTATTGTTTAGATTAGAATAAGCTTGTTTACTATAAATATGTTTTTATTTTATTTATAGCTTTCAATTAAACACTTAAAAAGATATGCATGTATATAACTCTTTAATTATTACAAATACACTTGCACTTTAATTTAGTGAACATTATGACAGTCATGCATTCCCATTTTCTATCTTTTTTATGTGTGTAAACAAGCCTTATATTCTTTTTTCCTTTATTTTTCTTTCTTATCACTTCCTCCTACTTGTTTTTCCTCGTCACCTTCCTTTTATTTGAACCTTCAACACTAGATTTTACTCTCATCATTCTCTTCTTACCTTTCATCATTAGAGTTATTTTCTAGTAGTTATCTCTCTCCATATTTAACTTTTTTTAAACCATCCAATTTTTACTAATCTCTCTCTTTGATGGCTATCCTTAGTTTTTCTTTCTCTTTTAAGTTTTTTCCCCTTGCATATCTCCTACTCTTCTCATCTTTCTCTTTCATGGTCACAGTCCTTACCTTAACTATCTTTACTCTACCTTTCCTTTTGGATCCCTTACTACCTCGCCTTTTTCCTACCACCCCTTTATTGTACCTTACATATTTTATTTTATCTTAGTCATTTCATCCTAGATTTCATATTCCCTACCCCCTACCAACTATATACATTGAGATTATTTTCCTTCTAGAGCTAGATTCCTCACCATAGTCCTTGATTAAATCCTATCATTACTAGTGTCCCTCCCTCTTCCTCCTTTTTCAACAATATTTTTCCATTTTCCTTACAATCAACAACTATGATCAAGAGGACTAACTTGAATTTTAAAATTTATGAAAATTATAACCCAACTTCAAAGATTCAAAAACACAACTAATACATATGTGTTCCCTATTCATTCAAACCGTATTAAATCCCTTAGGAAAACTTACCCTTACTAATCCATCTAGCATATATTCAAAACATTGGTCACATCATGCATGCCTATGTACCTTCTTCTACTATATTTAGTCCTCTTGTTGATCCACTCATTGATTTATCATCTTAAATTATATCTTCTACCCCTACATGGATTGCCACATTTCCTCTCCCATCTACATCTCCACAAGATCTTACTATTTTAGCTATTACTACTACTTCCACCATTTTCACTAATGCTGACCAACCTTAAGCTTCTATTCCCCACCTTCTCAGCCTCAAAATCCATTTTTCCACCATATTTATAGATGCATATTTCTTCTTCCAAACCTTTTCTATACTTTTCCTCTTACTCTCTAGTGTCACCCTCTCTTCCTTTGACATATAGGTACTCACCTTATATCTCATTTTGGACACATTACTTCATATACTAATTTATTTATGATCACTTCATCCAATCCTACTAATTATGTATCAATGTTTCTAATCCACCTGGATCTTATGTTACCCATAATTTTTATTAGCTACCACCTAGTTTCCATATTCCTATTCTACCTACCTCTTACTTCCTACTAACAATTTGTAAATCTTTTTATACCACATGCTTTACATAACTTATGCCAAATATAGTAGAATTTAAATGCCAATTATACAAGGATATATGAGGTTACTAATTATTTATATCAGAATCCTCTTATGAAATTCAAGTGTGGGGAATAATTGAATTGGTATTTCCTTGAGTGAATTTGACAAGTCACATTGCATTAACCAATGAGAAAAATACTTATAACATGGAATGATAATACAAATTGATGAAGCTTTGATATCAATCACAAGGAATTATGATCAAAATGTATTACCACATAGTAGAAATATTGTCTAGAACTTGGATGTGTTGAAATGTTGATTACAATAACAGTGAACCATTTTTCTTATGAATTAACCTTTACAATAAGAATATGATGACTATGACACTCTTAGGTACCAAGTACAAAGTAAAAAAATTCAAAGAAAATACTTTTTTGGTGCAAGATTGCTCTTAAAAATTGGATGCTCCTACATCACACTCTGGGTGGACCACAAATTTATAAAATATCACATATTTTATACAAGGTGTACAAAACCTTTCCCCACAATTTCAAGGTAGTTACTTATACTAATCAAATGTTTCTAACCTATTTCAATTTTTTCTTTGTTCATTTAGAGTAAACATAGATATTATAGACACTTTGTATTACCATCTCCTCCTTGCCTTGATGTATGTTCCTTTTAGTCCTACTCGTAACCTTCTTCTTGGGTCCAAAAACCATTGCTCCACTTCCTAAACTAAATTTCACTCACAAGGCTAGGGTTGTCATCATGCAAGTGAAATCAACTCATCAACAAAACATGGAGATTTAAATGTCAACTCTAAAAGAGTGGGTTATCTCTCCTATGCTTTGAGCTCAATTTATAATCAAGAGGGTGTTCCTTGGGGTAATATTTAACTTGTATTTGGATCTATTAACACCTACCAAATTCAATGAATTTATAATTATTTTTATTATCCCTTTGTGCTCCCCATCAAATTTGGCTAATAAGAGAAATTCCATTGTCGTATCATGCTCATGTCCCTTAGGTGGTTGTATTATCCTTTTTGTGGCTATGGTCAAAAACCCATTTTGCAAAGTGTCCAAGAGTTACCCTTTTCCTTATTTATTTTCTTCTTTGGGTTATATCAGGATTTCAAATCCTGAAAAGGCATTTGGACCAAGGTCCAAATCTGTTCTTGATCCCCCTTGCTTCTTTTCACTTTCTCATCCTTTTGAGGAATCTGCCCCAAACAGACATTTGGATCAAGTCCAAATGTCAATGTTCTTCCCAATTCCTCGTTCTTCCTTTTTCTCCTTCCATCCAATCGAAACATCAAGTCTTAATCAAAATCTTGAATCAATGTCTATTTGGTCTGAGTCCTTTTCTATTTTTCATCCCTGCCTCCTCTTTGATCCTTCATACTTTCAGGTTCCATTGGGATGTTTGGAATTTTGGTTGTTAGGTCCAAATCCATCCTCAACCTTTGACTCCTCTTTCAATTTTTCTTGTTCTATCTAATCAAGATTTCTGATCCCAATTGACTCCTTTTCCTTTTTATATAATCGAAACTTTAGGTCTCAATTAGATTTTTAGACCTAAGTTCAAAAGGTTTGAATCCTTTTTGAGTTTTCACCTCCACTTTGTTCCTCTATCTTCCTTTTATTCCATTGGGACTTCGAGATCCAATGGATCCTTTGAACTCTCTTTTCCACTTTTTGGCTAAGTAAAGGTTGTCGAGACTTTACAAGGTTTCCACAACCTTGTTGGGGCCTGATGATGGTTTCAAAAACCTTTTTACTAAGTTGTGTTTCTAAAGCTTTATTGGGACTTAACAAGGTTTTCACAACCTTTTCAGGCCTTGACAAAGGTTTCAAAACCTTTTTTCTTATCCTCTTAAGTAAAGTTTGTCAAAATTTACAAGGTTTTCACAACCTTGTTGGGCCCCAACATGGTTGTTGAAACCTTGTTGAGCCCTGGCATTGGTTTTAAGACCTTCTCTATCAGTCGATGCTTTAAGTTTTTAACTTTGAAGTTTTAAAGTGCAAGTTTTGTCGAGTATCTAAAAAGTTTCAAGTACCTTGTCAGATTCTGACATGGTTGTCGAAACCACATCGGGCTCTAATGGGGGTTTTGAAACCACCTTTAGACTCTGATGAAGTTCTTTTCCTCCCTTTTTCCCTTTTGATTTTTAATTTTATTTCTTTGCTCGATTGGGATTTCAGGTCCCAACCAAATTTTTGGACCTTTAGTCCTTGAGTTCGAATCTGTTTAGTATCCCTGATCCCAATCATTTCTTCCTTTATGATTCCATCGAGTTTTTAGAACCTGATTGGACTTTTGGACACTGTGAAATTTTCACCTTTTTCACCATTAATGTTGCAACAACTTTTTCATTTGCTAGATTTGATTCTTGGGGCTACAAGGATGATATTTAAGGCATTTCTCAACAACTCTAGGTGGGACAAAATGGTGTCCATGCCTCTTTATGTACTACAAGCCTCCTTTTTGATAGAGGAACACTCTTGGTCATGATTTGCTACAAATTTTATGGGGATTTTGTTCCTAATTTGTGTGCTCATTAATATGGAGGCATGGTATTTGTGTGGGGGGACATGTGTGGCATGATTATGCTCAGACTTGGATTTCCACATATCTGCATATGATTTTCTAGAGTTTTAGGCCTTGTCCTCGACCTTTCTTTCATCACAACTTGTATAAGTATAAATTGCACTTTTGTGCTCATTCTAAGGGTTCGAGATTTTTGTTTAGACTTTGTTCTAGAGAGAAGAAATTGCAAAACCAACAAAATAAAGTAAATTCATAGGAAACCTTTTTTTTCAATATTCATTTCTAAGTATAGATATTTTGTATTGTAATGATCTTGATTGTATCATATGCTTGTAATAAAAATTATAAACATTGAGGATTTTGTGTTTAAAGGAAAAATTGACCTTAGAAGAGTGTCTTCTTCATGCACTGTAGTATGCATTTTTTGATGTATCATTGATTAGTTTTTTAGCCCGAAGTTTGTAAAATCATGCAAATATTTTGCATAATATCTTTTCAATATAATAAAAAAATGTGTGGGTATGCTTGAGGATTACTAAGTAGACTTTCTTAATATTCTATAACCATCTATTATCTTTCTAAGTGTATGTGTAGAGCCTAGTTTGTCTGTGCATTTCAAAGGCATAATCTTTTGGGATGACTTGATTAAGTCATCACCTTGTTTCAACTATTGCATCTATGGTTAAATCTAAAGAATTTGTAGCCTAATGGATAAAGGTATCAGTCTATAATTTGTTTTCTCTCCTATCATCTTGAACACACTCCAAACACATCACATTAAAGAATCTTTTAAAGTTTTACTTTAGTTATGTTTTACTACCTTGTCTAAATGAAAGCAACAATACAAGGGTGTATCATAAACTCATTCTCAAACATTGATATGGTAGGTTATTTGTTAGTAATATTCTCAACCTTACCTCTCCAAGCTAGCACATAGGTATATTGTGACACCAGTATTGGGATACATTGTGCAGTGGGTATAGTTTGTTGTAAGGTATTGTTTAGTGTTTGAAATCACCAAGTTAGCATCTTAGGGAAACCCCCTTGGTCTTGCAAAGGAAAAAGTGAAGGAGGTCTTACCCACCTCAACCATTGGTCCTTAGTTTCCTAAACTGAATATAGGTTTGTGGTAATTTTCCAAGTTTGACACCCTAGGTGCTTGGAAGGTTATTGGATCTTAGGGATTTGGGAATAAAAATTTCAATCACCAATAGGATTAAACAAAATGGAAAACCAAACCAAATTGTATACTTGATCCCAAATACTGTCAATAGGTCAAGAAATACTGGTTACATAAAACCCCTATATAGCTGATGAAAATGTACATGCATAACCCATCTGAGATAAATTCATTACATAGCTCTCTTGATGATTAATCACTAGTTATATTATGAGGTTATGAATGCATAGACTGGCTATTTTATTTCTACACTAATGCTAAATACTTATGATTTTATTTAAAATGATTTGAGATTGATCAAGCAAACTAAAGATTAGTGCCTATGTATTGGGCTACAAAGTCACATATAATAGAAAGGGAAACAATGAAATGGGACATTGAAGGATTTATTTATGCATATATTGCATCACAATTTATAGGTATTATGCATCAAACATACTTAATAATCCATAAAATAATTACATACTTTCATATGAAGATAACTTATGATTAAATTGCGTTGCTTATAATATTTTAATATGTTGTTACATTTTCAAATGTCCAATACAATCTTCTCAACAAGTGTGATAAGAGGAATCTTTAGAGAAAAATGATGTTCCCTTGAAAGTATTCATAATATTATGGAGAAACTATCTACACCATACCCATTTCATTATTTCCTTCATGTGCTCTAGACATATTTACTACCTTTTTGCAACTAGACATGGCATGGTTGAAACCTTAGACAAAACCCTACATTTGTATAGTCTCCAACCACCACTACCAAAATTAACCTCTATAAATGACCTAAAAAAACTTGCCATATACACCATAAGAAATAACCCTAGCCCATGGCACTCTAAGACCATGGAAATTAGTGGTCCAATGCACTCCTACTCAAAATAGATGCCTAGAATGAAAATCTTGTACTGTAGTAGCTAGAGAGAAGATAAAAATTAAATATTGGTAAAAAGGTGAGAAAAAAATTGTGGCACTTCATTTGTGTCCTAAGCATTTAATAGACCCCTTCTCACCATCAAACTTCCCTATTCAAATTTAATGCCATATAAAAATTTGCATGTTTCAATAAATGAGCACCCTTATGCATAAATTGCTTTCTATTTAGAACATTTTTTAGTGTGCATCATTTGTCATTGGTGCTTCTCCATGGAACAAAGATGGCTCCAAAATGTTTTTATCACTTATTCCCTTGTTGAGCCCACCTCTTAATGTATCAACCTCAAGGCACTTGCCAAAGACGTGAGGTAGTGGCATTAAAAATTTCATACCTTTGATGAAAATAGAGTGTTGACTTTACACTTTTGTATATATATGTGGAGAGTTTGAAACAAGTACATAGGTATCATGATCTTGCCACCTTCCATAAAGACTAGCTACACACCACCTTCATCCTAAGTTAGACATGGCCAATGTCTCTTATCATGTTATCTTAGAGACCTTATTAGTCCTTTTATTCTCATATTGGTTAGTTTTATTTGGCATTATCCTTCAAAATATCCACTAGTTTTCCCAACATCATATTAGACCATGCTTCTTAACATCTCTATTTTGGGTATTCACTTTTGTCTTAGGTTGTCTTCCATGCTTAAAGCACTACCACAATAGAGACCTTATGGCCTCTTTTTATTGATCTTCACCTATTGTTTAAATTAGTGATACCGAGTTTGATTTGCGTAGCTTACCATTACATTTGGGATTACTATGATTTTATTAAATATATATACATTTTTTGATTATGGGTCCTATTCAGTTTTGTGGCCTCACACATTATCATACTTCTATTTTGTTCTAAACTCTCATCTTCTTATATTCTATTTATAATTCTATGTTAGCATATTACTAATCAAAAGTCACATTTAAGACATGAACTCTAACCCTTTTTATTTCTATTTCGATAAATATTTTACTATAATCCCTCTTTAACTTATGCTAATTAATTAATAACACTAATAACTCCTACTGATTAATTAACATTTTTTTATATTGAAGAAGCTTTGAACTTGAGACCCTTTAGATCCCTACAACAATGACATTACTCTTAGACCAAGTGTCGACCGATAAGATTAATTAACATTTAGTCATTTCATTTCATTTTAACATTTTAAAACATTAGTCATTTTCCTCGACAAACGTACGTACATCAAAACTATCAAACAAAATTATCACACCATATTACCATTTAACCATGTTTAAAAAGACAAATTTTACTTCTAGGTAACCCCAAAACAAAAAAAAACTAAAATAAACATTCTAAAAAGTCAAATGGAGTGTCTTTGTCTAAATAAACAAGATCTCAATCCAAATGCCAATTGTAACAAGTGCGTGCAAGTGAAGTGAAGTAGTCTTAAGATATTAGGTCATTTAAGTGATTGAAACCAACCTTTATCTTAAAAAATCAACTAAGATTTGCATATGACTTCATCACATGTACCTACGTCATAGCCCCACAATGTCCCTTTCACATAGTTGTGAGGCATTAAAATCAATGTCCATTGGACTATCCCCTTTGGTCGGCAACCATTTACAATGGAACAAAGCGTATTTCACAAGTCAACTTTCTTCGAATTGACTTCTTTGGGGGATACTTAGTACAAGACATAAATAATGATTGTAACTTCAAAATTTTAAGTAAATACTATCAATATAAAATACTTGCAAGTTAAAGTGTAAGAATTTTAAAAGTTTTTTCAAATGTAAATATAAAAGTTAAATTGATTTTCCGTTATATATCAAGAGGTGTACTATATAGGGGAAGAGTACCAGTAGTCATTATATCTAACTTCACGAACCCTAAGTCTTTAAATGGTATGTCAGATTTGTCAATTTTTTTTTGGGTTTGTTTGTATGCGACTTGAGAGCTTATAGCTATTGTTTCAACTTCTTGGTAGTTACGACGATTATGTACACAAAGGTCAAAAAGTGGTCATTTCAAGTTGATGTCCAATACATATTCTCTAGTGCTTCAATAATTGTTTGTTTTGACCACCACAAAATTTGCACAATTGATCCAATACATATGCACAAATGCCCTAGTAATCATGCACTATTGGTACCAATAAAGTTGCACAACTATTCTAAAAAAGCTTTTTTTTTTTTTGTAGTTCTACTAGATATAAAGTGAACAACATTGGTACATTTAGAATTTTTTAGTGGGCTTTTAGTTAGTATGTACTAATGAATGGCAATTGGGAAATGCGCTGGGGTCTTTCCTCTAGTAGTAATAAGGGGTGGAGTATAATTGCCCTTGGGGTGTTAACAAAATAAAATAAAGTTTTAACATATACACACAATATTTAGTTTGTTGACTATTCTTTTTTATTGTTTTATTATTTTTTAATATGACGACTCTTTATATATATATTTGATAACTCTTCAATATCAAAAGTAATTAAAAAAATAGAATAAAATGATATATACAAGGAATGTAAGCATAAAAATTTAAGTACACTTTAACAACCATTAAAAAATTATCAGTATAAATTTTTTAATACTTAGATAATTACTTGAATTGTTTTATTTTTTATATTTATAAAATATTAAAAAAATATTTTATTTAGTGGAGTATTTTTTTTTTAAGAATTATTTAAGAATGATTATATGTATAATCATTATATAGCTTAGTCAATAGTAATTTTTAAAAATTCATTTTAAGTATATTGTAATGTTTATTTCAATTGAATAAAAGTTTGATTAAAAATAAGTGTTTGGAGAAAGATATATTTCAGTATATTTTACATTTTTTTTGAAAGATAGGCAAGTTCATATTATACTATTTTAAATATTATATAAATATGATATTCAATTTTTTTTAATTTAATTTTGAAAGGTTATAATTTAATTAGTTGAGTAAAATTAGTGACAATCATGATATGTTTATTAATTATGCTATTCATATAAGTTTAAATTTTTGAAATGTTCAAATTCTTGAAAAATAAGATTAAAATATTTTTAATTCATAAATAAAATTGAGAGATTAAATCCCTTGCTCATTAAAACTTAAAAAAAAATGACTTTTAACTATATATATACTTTTCAATATTGAAAAAGAAAAATTTGATAGTAATACAAGTTTACTCTCTTACCCACCCATTATATTATGTGACCTATTTTAAATATAATAAAAAAAAATGTTTGTATTCTACCATGCATATGAGAAGTACAAAACAAGTAAATGCTTATATTCTAATATCTGTTATGGAGAATAGAAACAAGTAAACGTTTGTATTTTAGCACCCATTATGGGGAATACAAAAAGAAGTGTCCAAAACAAAATAATTTTTCTTAGGATAAAACAAAAACATTCATATGAATAGTCTCTATACAAGCTAATGAGTACTCTCTACCTGGAGGAAACAAACTTTAACATTCTATGGGCCTTTATTGTTTTCCCCACTCCTAACATGGCTATCAATAGTACTAAAAAGTGAGCATGGAGGGAAATGTACTTAGAAGCATGAACAAATCACAAACAAACAAATACATAATGAAACTATATGTTCCATGTGTTTTTCTTGTCATGCCTCTACTTTTACATATGTGAATCATGGCTAACACCATGCTACAAAAGAGAACATTTTATTTGTTCGTATAGTTTGGCCACATTTTTTCTATGAAGGTAAAAGATAGGTGTTTAGTGTTTAGTGTTTATTGTTTAATTACTAATGGTGGTTGTAATGAAAATAATAGTTATATTTCAAATTTAATTAAATGAATGGATGTGGGAGTTGATATTGCATTAGTATCGGAGAAAAGAAAGATGAATTTTATTGATTTTGGATGTTGTGAAAGTGGTAGATGATTTAGAAGTAGATATACGGTGGTTGTAAATAGTTCAAATCAAGTATTACAAGTTCATTTTTTTATGTTAGTAAGTAGTGTTATAAATAACGAGTTAGTTTATTGAAGGTCATAATAGTGTCTCAAATGATGCACTAACATCTTGCAATCTCATTGGCATGTCCTCTATAATTATTGATGTTAAATTTCTAATATTTCAATATTTATATTTTTTGTTGAAATTCTCATCAAGTATAGAAAAAGGGAAAACAAGGTACCTATAGCACATGTAGGAGCTTGCCTTGGCCAAGCCCTTAGTAGCATGTTTCAACATGAAGTAGTTGAAAGTGTATGGTCCTATAGTGTTGATGTATGCAACAATAGTAATGGAGTTTGGTATGTGCAACAATGGTAGATGTCTTATGTGGTTGTACAGAATATGTGTGTGAGAAGGTAGGTGTAAGTGATAAATGATGCTTTTCATTTTTGGCAAACCCACTTAAATAAGCATGATTAGGGATTATATGAATATTAGCAATGAAGTAAGGTTAGGGTCTAGGGGAAATGTGGGAATTCATGAGAAAAAAAATTTGAATTCCAAAGACACTACCATACACAATTTTATCCAAGACACACATATTGGTGTCTCAAATGGAATGAGAGTGTGAACAAGGATAAAATGCAGTGTTTTTGGTGTGAGGGTCATGCTCAATTTTGATAAAATGTTTTAGGGATAATTTATGCTCTAATAGGGTCAAATTAGTCCAAGTCACATTTATTATTTATAGACACTAAAATGATTAGGAGAAGTGCAAAGTATATAATTTTTCCTCTATAATATATGACTATCCACTATGCAAGACTCTTTAAGAAACTTTATAAATTTTTAAGATTAGCCAAGCTAAATGATACATATTTTAGGAACTTGTAGATAAATAGCCTTGGATTGAATTACCAAGAATGGTGCTTTATGGTTGGAATATTGAGGTATGTAAATGCTATATAAGTCTCAAAAAACCCTTATTTCTACTTCAATTTTACTACTCCTAATTTTTTTTTGTATGGATTTTATCCTTGAGTGTGATTCCATTAGGTATGTGATTTGTGTAATTTTTCATAGAATGGGTACACCATATATTTTCAAAGAAGTAATTTGATCAACAACAAGAATTTATGCCAATATATAGTAAGGAGATGTTGATCACCACATTATGAAAATGGAGTGGCATCAATTTTATTGTCGGACAATATTTTTCATCATTATTAATTATTTCAATCTCATTTATATATTTTGATAGATGGGATAGTTATAGAGGATAAATCAAAATAGATTGTTTTCTTACTGAAATAGAGGGAAATGGTGGGATTTTTTTAAATGGGAGTTCACCAATAATTTTCTATAAATAGAAAGGACAAAATGGGGTATCATGCACCAATCTCCCTCTATCTCATTAGGAAAAAGAGATCCCTTATGCCAAGGTTGACTTTCAACCCTTAGGTGAGTCAACCTTGAAGGAGATCTTGTTGTTTTCCTTATGATCTAGGATGAGGAAGATCTGCTAAAATAACACTTTTGGGAGAAAGACTAAAAATAGTAAATAAACCCAAAAAATGCAAAGTAACACTTGAAATCAGAAGATTAAACCTTAATCTAATGGAACCTACAAATTTTAGAAAGATCTGAGAAGGTTTAGTATTTTTGTACTTGTCATCAAAATGTTGTTGTTGAGTGCCCTCTAGGACTCATTCACCTAAGGGCGAATGGATATTTGTAGGTCTTTCCAAAATAACTTCCTGGGTCCTTTGCTCCTATCTCTGCACTCTTGAATTCTTTGAATTTCACAGTCAAAAAGTCAGAAATAAATTCTGAATTCTATGGCTTGACGAAAACTTTGACAACTTTTCCAATTTTTCTCTTTGATAGATCTTCAATCCTTCTTCAACCTAAGATCTACAAAACACACACAAGAGGAAAAATTATTTGTTTTTGGTGAATGTGGGTTTTCCTTGGTCAAACCCTATTTTGGTAATTAAACCTTGAATTGAAATGAAACATGAAAGAAATGATGAATGAACAAGTGCTATGTTGCAACTCGTTCCAAACCCTTGAATGAAACCATTGAAGGAATGAGATCTAATACATCTCTCCAAGGTCCTGATCTTGCATGAAATAGCTTGATTGGATGTTGATCTTAATGCTTGAATCTTGACTTGAATTCTTGAAACCTACATCACAATGTTAGCTCCAAAAAAATGCATGACGCTTGATAACTTTGACATGATGCTTGAGATCTTGATTGCTATGACAAATAGTTGAGAAATATTATCTTGAACACCTTTGATAATAATATTAGCTCTTGTAATTGATCTCTTGAAAACCTAGGATTTGAATTGATAAAAAGACCTTGCTTTTATAGCCAATTCTCTAATTTCCTGAAAATTAAACATTACAAGCCGACATTTGAATTTGAATTTGGGATCATAAAAAGGCTGCCAAAAACATGTTTAAAATTTAAAATTTGGATCTTAAGGGGGACCCATTCGCCCAAGGGCGAATGGGTCTTGACCTAAATAATTAGGACCTATTCATTTAAGGGTGTTAAAATGATAATTACATTGATTAAATCATAATTCCCCTTTCAAAAATTGTAATTAATTAGGATTGCAAATGTAAAATTTAGGAAATTAGAGGCTTAAGTCCAATTTATTAAGGGACCCAAACATAGTGTGAAAATGTAAAGGAGTAAATTTTCTAACACTACATTTAGCCCCCACTTTAGTGAGAGGATGAGCCTGCACTTAAACTCACACTAAAGTAGTCAAAAATGTGTTAAGAGAGGTCTAATTGTACAACTATTGGGAAGATAAGACAACATTTAGGTAAAGGAGGATGATGAAATCCCCAAGATCTAAGATCTCATGACAAACCAACAAAGGCACAAATAGACACATACCTTTGTTAAATATGCTGCAACAAGACAAGATACACAAGCATACAATGTCAAAATTAAAGAAGAAAGAGAAAGGGGCGGATCAAGCCTCGACTATTTATCCAACTAGTTTGGATCAAGCCTTAGTTGTTTATCAAAAAATGTTTACAAGTGGAAACCCATTGTCCACTATGCAAACCAAATGTGCTCACATGTGCTAGTGGAAATCCGCTGTCCACTAGGTTAGCCCCAAAAAGTGGATAATGGGAAGTCATGCCACATCTAGGCTCCCATTGTACTAACCATACCAAAGTTATACCTCTTGATAAATTTGATAAGGTTCCACAAAAATGGTCACAAGGCTAGCAATCTACATTATTCTAATCACTCATGAAAAAGGCTCCACTGGCAAGCAAGTTGTGTTATGCTTGGTGGCCTTGAAAAACATTAAGGATCCACTAAAAAGCATGTTTTATTATGATTTGTGGTATTGAAAAATGCAATAGGATATTCAAAGGGTTTTTTCTTATTTCATGAAAGGTCTCACCTTAGGGAACATCGTGCTTAATATCTCCAAAAGAGGACTAGTCAAGGATAAAAGATTCACAACTTAGGGAATGCAATCTGTAGCATCACCACTAAGAGGAATGTCATATGCCAAGAAAGGTCGCAATCTTGAAGGACATAAAACCCAATGACAACTCCAAGAAGACATATCACGTGAAGTAAGAATGCCACACTTTGAAAAAAACAATGAGCAAGGACGCATATGCCCCCACTTTAAACAAATTGTTAAACACTATGTTGTGAGCAATTATTTTAAAGTAGAACAAAATAAATGACAATACATGAGAGCTTTATTCAGAAATCCCCATGCAAAACTTATGTTTCCAAGTAGAGCTATGTCATGGAAAAGAGGGTTGCCCCCCATATGCAATCCTAAGATAACACATAAGGGATTCATGGATTTGGGGTCAACATTTATTATTGCTACAGTGATATAATTGAGCTTGAAAATGAAATCATTCCCCAAATGACTCATGGAAGAACAAGCACAAAGGAAGAATGACACATAGAGAGAGAAAACAAAGAAAATATTTTGGGTCAACATGGAAGAGACCTAGATGTTTCGACACCTTACATCATCCCCAAAAGGAAAACACAAGATAAAACATAAAGGTTATGACAGATAGACGAATATAGATACAAATAGAAGAATGTCACAACAGATTCACTTCCTTTGTATTCTTGCACCAATGAAGTGACAAGGGTCATCCAAAGTAGGCTCACAAACATATAAAGACATGCCAAGCAACATAGTATGCGGGATCACATCACACACATGTAATCACAAAGAACACAAAGAGAAGACTAGTATGGCACATGAGAGTCAACCTATAGGAGGTCATCCACATCCCAATCATGTTCATCATATGTGAAAGGAAGACAACTAGCCAAAGGGACAATGACAAGTATTGTATTAGGAGCATCACCAGGTTCAACACATGGTGAGTCACTCTTGTTAGGAGGTACATCATAATTGCTATCATCTAAACTCATTAAAGAGGAAAAAAATGAATTCATCTCATTATGCACTTCCTCATCAATCTTAGCAATTTCATCATCATCATCCAAGTTAATCATAATAGGATGCACCTAATGACAATGACCATAGAAGTTTCTTGTTGTTTTTGTTGTGGTTAAGGTGGAGAATCATCATGCTTTGTTTCAATTAGTGTTTGATCTTGATTTTCTCTTTTATTCTCTTCTTTTAATCTATGAGCAATAGCACGATGTCTACAACTACACTCATTAGCATTTGTATTTCTCTTTATACAATTTTTGAGTTGTGATTGTGTAGGAGCGTTTTTATCAACCATAAGTTTCTTTTCTTCTTGCAAGGGAGGAACGAAAGGAACCATGGGAGGTTGTTCGACCACTTTCTCTTTAGCTTTGTAAACTTTTTTGATCTTAGGAGGGATATTAGGACTTATTTGGTTATCCCTTGGTTGCTTTTAGGAAATAGGGAAAGGATTTATCATGGATTGGTCCTGGTTACTTGGAAGAGCTTTTGGTTCAATCATGTTTTCATCAATGATAGGAGGCTCAATCATGGGTTGAGGCATGTTGATAAGGGATAATTATGCTATGCACTTTTCCTTAAACTTTTGATAAGATTTGAAAAAAGAAGTCCTCATGAGGCTTAATAGGTTCCATAGGTTCA
>VDFB02074126.1:0-14792 GCA_007258455.2 Sequoia sempervirens | reverse complement strand
TTTAAATGGAATATCAATGGATGACTGTCTCGATAATTTCTTTAGTCTTCATTCTTCACGAGTCACTAGACTTACAGGGATCATCCACTCCAATGTTTAAGATAAAGTTTGGAAATGTTGTCATGATATTCCTGCAGATAAGTAAGTTTTAACCATAATATTAAAATGTTAATGACTTAATTGTGAATACCATTGGTTTGTACAAGTAGTACCACAACATATATATAATACAAATAAGCTAATGCTTCTATATTTTTCTTTTTTTATTTAATACCCAAAACACACAAGAAAATGTAAAGTGCATATAGTAGATTTGAGTTTACATTAAACAAGAGAAATAAACTCCCTCTCACACCTAACCTTGGGTATTTCACAAAAGATAATAATTTCTCTAAACTAAATCAATCATCCTGAAAAAAAACACAAGAAAGTTGTCGCAGATGAAAACACCAATCTCTAAGAGGGTACTTTGTGAAGATTGATATGCTTGATTGAATTTTGAAGGAATCAATTTCTAGTTGCTAGGATTTAGTATCATAAAACTCAAGCAAGATGTATCAAAATTTAAGCAATTTAATATGCAAAGTCTCCGGTTTGGATTGAGGGGGTTGTAGATATCACACCTTTGCAAGTGATGGGTTCATTTGGGACATCCAAATAGAGTTAGTTGAAACTTAATGCAAGAAATTATGACGGGTCCAAGCCAAAATTTTGTAGTTTGCTGCTACCTTCTTTCTACTTGGGCAAGGATTAATTCATTATGTTGTTATGTTAAATTTGTCTCATCAAAGCCATTTACAAGGTGCATTTGCACTTTTAGCTTGAAACAAAGATGGATAGATGTATAAAATAAGTAACTAACTACCTATTCAAAGCTTTTTCAAATAGCCATAATGCGCCAATTAGATGTATCATTTCATTACTAGCATATGCAATAACTAGTGCTATTTGGAAATTTGTTGGGGTAAAAAACCTAAAACATATTCTAAGTTAACCCAACAATAAATCAGTTGCCTAAAATGGTAAAAGCTAAAACCACCACAAAAAGATCTCCCTCTTCATTAGACATTAAAATTATGCCAGTACATGGGCTTTACTCCCCCTAAAATGCATCTCCATAATGAAATCAAACCCTTTGCAATCATGTGTATGTGAAGGGAAGTTGTATTCCCTCTAGAACCTATGCAATCTCTTAACAAGTACCTTATTTAATGATGTCTAAAGACATATGACTACATCATATTATTACTTGATGCATGTTCAAGATCATACAAACCAAAATAATCTAAAAGCCTTTAAAAGGTCATCATCATAGCCACCAAGAATTGCAAGTTACAACTTTATTCCTTTAATTCTTCAAACATTTAACTATACAATCACAATATTCATAGCCTCCAAATATAATGGATGCAAAATAAATAATATACTAATTTTTCAAAAATCAACATTTAATGATACAAGAGGAAGTACCAATGTTATCTATAAAACATGCTATGTCTATTGACATGGAATACATAATTGTAAAGGAAAAAACTAAAACATACTGACATTAAAAATAAGGAAAGCTTGGTGCCATGCGAAATCCTCAAAATAATATTATTCTGTTGGACAAACTTTATCATTATGGCTCATTTTGTTGACAAAAGAAGAGGACAGTTACTCATGAGAAAGTGATCCTTGAAGCAATCCATCTCTGATCTGCTGAGCAACATTGTGAACTGCATTAGGTCCATGGGGTATGAAGATTTTTGAAGACTTAGAATGTGCTCCAGTCTCTTTCATTGTGTCAAAACACTATGGGGTAAGTGCACAAAGTTGAGTCCACGAAACGTGGAAGTTTTTGCCTTAGCCAAAAAATTGAAATCGGCTTTGAAAAAATGGGATCCCGATTTTAATAAACGGGATCCCGGTTATTAAAAATCGGGATCCCATTCAGCTTCGGGATCCCAAGCCTAACATGAAACGGGATCCCGATTTTTAAAAGTTGGGATCCCGTTTCATGTTGGGCCCGAACCGATGGCAAAGGCACGGGATCCCGACTTGTAGAAATCGGGATCTCGATTACTAAGAGACGGGATCCCGACATTACGCGAACGGATCACGCATTTCTAAAATCAGATCCCGCTTTTATATTGTGACATTTTATTTTACAAAATAAGCAATAATTTATCAGACACAAAGAGGACGAGACCCGAGTCGCTGGCGACAATAACCCCTATCGCTCACTCCACAAAAATTCACCATCTATTTTTTTTGCATTTTTCAAATTTTAATTGAAATTGTATGGAAAACAAGGAATTTATCATGTTTTTTAAATTTATCGCATGCTTTGAGTATTTTTAGTCATATAGTAAAAATGAAAAATTGTAAAAAATAGACAAAAAACGAATGAAACATGAAGATTTTTAATAAAAATGAAAATGAACCCTAAATTGTGTTTTTACAAACAAAATTTAACTTTTGAAACCTAAATTGTTCGATTAAAACAAAAAAAAAGAATTTGAAAACCCTAATTGAAACAAACAAAAAAAATTGCATTTCAAAACCCTAGAAATCAAAATGAAATAAAAAAATTGCATTTAGAAACCCTAATCAATCTTTTTGAAACCCTGAATTCAAATCAAGCGAAAAAAATTGAATCTGAAAACCCTAGTTTGAATTGAAACGAAAAAATTGCATTAAAAACCCTAATTTCTTAGAAAATGAAACCCTAAATTGAATTGGAACAAAAAAATTTGTTGAAACCCTAATTTGAAATCGAGAAAATCATTTTGGTTTCTACAAGTTTATGAAGAGTGGATGATCACTCTCTATGACAATTAGACATGATCATTAGGGTTCTAAATCATTGGAAGAAAACTTTATTCTATTATATCCACAAGATAGGATAGCGTGAGTGAGAGTGATATGGATAAAGTTTCTTTCATTGGACATACGTAAAATTATGTAGGTTCAATGTCAAGAATGGATCTATTTGGTAGATTTATGAAAACTATTTTGAATATCTAGAATGCCATAGAAGTATAATTATAGCAATTCCAATTGGAAACACTTGGGTACATATATATCATATGAAATTTAAATCTAGTAAGGTGTCTAAATTTATATAGGAGAGTTGATAACACATGGAAAGAGGTTTGTATGGAAATATATGTATTAAGAAACACATACCACATGACCTCTATAGGATTTTTAAGATGTGATCCTAGATAATAATCCACCCATCCTCAATCATAACATGGATTCTTTAGCAATTAAGAGAGATTCAATAACCATAAAATTACCTAGATTTTGATACTATATAGATTTATGTGGAAGGATAGAAATGCATCAATAAGGAGACCAAGATGGAACCATTTAACACCTACAAGGTACACCTATTACATGAGAAAGGGAGGAGGTACATGATGATAGGTTGGAGGAACTACATGTGCGATTATTAAATTTAGAGATAGGAGGATGATTCATATAAAAGAAATATAATTAAATATTTACATTATTTAATATATTATATTTAATTTATAATATATTAAATAATATAAATATTTAATATCATAAAATATAATATAAGATTACAATTAAGGATAGGTATTGTTACAATTTACTTGGAGTTTTAATGAGGATTAGGCTTAAGATTCAATTAGGTTTGTAGTAAATAGTTAGGTTACAATTAGGTATTCATACAATACAAATATAAATTAATTTAAATATAATATAATATAATATAGGAATACATTTAAGCTTAGGTAAAGGTTATAATTTAATTAAGTTTCAATTAGGTTTACAATTCAGTTAGGATATGGTTAGGGGTGGGGATCATTTAGCATTCTATTATGGTTAGAGTATGGATTACATTTAAGATTATTGTTATTTTTGTGATATGTATATAGATTGATTCATTTTTAACATGATACTTTTTTTTATTAGAGGGGTAAACAGTTTTGACCTAGAACTAGATGGAACCATTTAACACCTACAAGGCACACCTATTACAAGGGAAATGGAGGAGGTACATGATGATAGGTTGGAGGAACTACATGCGATTATTAAATTTAGAGATAGGAGGATGATTCATATAAAAGAAATATAATTAAATATTTATATTATTTAATATATTATATTTAATATAATATATTAAATAATATAAATACTTAATATCATAAAATATAATTAATATAAGATTACAATTAAGGATAGGTAATGTTACAATTTACTTGGGGTTTTAATGAGGATTAGGCTTAAGATTCAATTAGGTTTGTAGTAAATAGTTAGGTTACAATTAGGAATATATAATAAATATTAATATAATTATAATGTACAAATATAAATTAATTTAAATATAATATAATATAATATAGGAATACATTTAAGCTTAGGGAAAGGTTATAATTTAATTAAGTTTCAATTAGGTTTACAATTTAGTTAGGTTATGGTTAGGGGTAGGGATCATTTAGCATTCTACTATGGTTAGAGTATGAGTTACATTTAAGATTATTATTATTTTTGTGATATGTATAGATTGATTCATTTTTAACATGATACTTTTTTTTATTAGAGGGGTAAACACTTTTGACCCAGAGCTAGATGGAACCAATGAGGCTATAGTATGACTAAATTTGGACCTCACTAGACATCTAGATCCCCTTAAGCCATCCTATCACCCTAAATCGTAAATTGATTTCTTAAGGGGTCCCAATATGACAAATTTCTTAATCAAGAGTAGATCTCAATCAACTATTCCACAAGAAAATGTTCTTCACTAACTTGCAAGTTCATTAAATATTCCAAATTCTAAACCCTAAACCCTGAACTCTAAATTCTAAACCCTAAACACTAAACCATTCATTTTGTCCTACCTAGGATCTTAAAGTGAAATTTGGTTTCCTTAGGCAACTCCACCAAATTTCATTCCCTTATGCCATGTATTTTTTTCCTAGGATATTACTACATGTAGATCCCCTTAAGCCTTCCTATTACCCTAAACCCTAAAATCTAAAGTCTAAACCCTAAACCCTAAAGCCATCATTTTTCTTTAAAGGCTCTTAATGAAATTTGGATGCCTTAGGCAACTCCACCAAATTTCATTCCCTTATGCCATGTAATTTTTTCCTAGGATCTTACTAGATGTAGATCCCCTTAAGCCATCCTATTACCCTAAACCCTAAACTCTAAAGTCTAAACCCTAAACCCTAAAGCCATAATTTTTCTAGGATCTAATGAAATTTGCTGCCTTAGGCAACTCCACCAAATTTCATTCCCTTATGCCATGTATTCTTTTCCTAGGATCTTACTACATGCCCATCCCTCAAGCCATCCATTACTCCTAAACCCTAAACCCTAAAGTTTATCATTTTTCTTAGTATTCTTAATGAATTTGATGCTTAGTAAATTCCACCAAATTTCATTCCTTATGCCTTTAATTTTTTCCTAGGATCTTACTACATGTAGATCCCCTTAAGCCATCCTATTACCCTAAACCCCAAACCCTAAAGCTATCATTTTTCTTAGGGGATCTTAATGAAATTTGGTTGCTCAGGAAAATCCACCAAATTTCATTCCCTTATGCCATGTAATTTTTTCCTAGGATCTTACTACATGTAGATCCCCTTAAGCCATCCTATTACCCTAAACCCTAAAGCCATCATTTTTTCTTTAAAGGCTCTTAATGAAATTTGGATGCCTTAGGCAACTCCACCAAATTTAATTCCCTTATGCCATGTAATTTTTTCCTAGGATCTTACTACATGTAGATCCCCTTAAGCCATCCTATTACCCTAAACCCTAAACTCTAAAGTCTAAACCCTAAAACCTAAAGCCATCATTTTTTCTTAAGATTTAAGACATAAAATGATCTTTTCTGAATGTTTCAAGTTTATTGTTTAGTATGCATGTATTAAAAATTTGCATATATATAGTTCTTAAATTTTGAAATTTGTATGTATGTACATAGTTTAGTTTAATGATTTGTACGCATGCAAATTATGCATCATATTTTATAATTTAAATGTACATGTACATACATTTAATTTTGAATTTTGTATGGACATTCTCTTGAGTTGAACAATCAATGTATATATATATGTGCATTTCAGTTAAATATATGATCTTAATATATATGTTGCTCATCCTATTTCATATAAATATATGATCTTAATATATGTATGCACATGGACTATTTTGTATGATTTAATGTAGGTGCACATTTATATCGAGAATATCATGGATGATTTTAACATTGATGATATCATCAATCCACCACCTCAGCCACATCCACATCCACCTTCCCCCCCTCCACCTCCACCTCCACCTCCCCCTCCCCCTCCCCCTCCCCCTCCACCTAATATACCACATCCAACACCTATCACATCTGACGAGGCTCGCTTGAGAGAATGAATAAATGATCAAGTTGCATCCTTACAAAATAAAATCAATGCTATGTAGAGTCAAGCATTGATTCCTCCACATGTGAGACGTTTTGCATCTGCAATGCAAAACGTTGTTGATGCCATCAGGATGATTGATTCTGATCTTGATAGGCATTGATGAGACAAAGAACAAATGAGACAATTTTATTTTGATGGTCTCTCTTACAAACAAATATTAGACCTTAAAATAACGAAAGCCCATCTAGCCCCCTACTTTCTTGACCCTGTTACTTGACAACCCATTCCACCCAACAAATCTAGAATATCCATGAGGTGGTGCAAACATTTGCAGATGAGTGAAATTTTTTGGGATTGATGGTATATGGTTTTTGATAGTCCCCCACATGCTAATTGGGAGTGCCCATTGTATTTTTTGAGAAAACTGTATGTGGATTTTGTTTTGGGGCAAAAGCCCAATTATTTTGATTTTAGATCATTTTAGGGTGTTGGTGGCGGCATGCCACAACAGAGATTAGGGGCAAGGGTTGATCCCTGATGCCCTGTGCATGCACAACCCCTTGTTGTTGCTGTTGGTCCTCCCATTCCTGCACCTGTACATCATCAAGCTTTGGTCTCAACATTAGGTTCCCTTAGTACACTCGCAGGAGACCTTGATTAGCACGCTTTTGTGATAGCGACTGGGGAGCATAGAGACAATGATGATGATGGAGGATTTTTTTATGGATCTGGTCTAAGTACTGCTCCAGGAGTGTCGAGGCCCATCCCCCATATATGTACTAGTTGTCATCAAGTATGCTATGGACCTGATCAGGCCACACCTAGTTCAGGTGTACGGGGAGATTCTGGTGGTTCATCCGGTCGCATCAGTTCATTTGTAGAGTTCCTCATATCAAAGCATCACCCTGAGGACACTATGACATAGTATAAATATGCAGCTAGATGTACATTCATTTTAAAAGAATTTTGATGGTTGTATATATCAAAGAAAAGTTTTCAACACATTTTAACAATCAAATTTTTTGGTGTACAGATGACATTTCAAGGGAAATCATCTATTCCACGAGAACATACATCGACACCGGTCATACTCGGCAACCCTTATTGGGTATTTTGATTTCAATTTTTAAAATTATATATGAAATCATAAATTATTTAACTTGAGTTTTAAATTTATAATTGAATCACATATATGTTTGAAATATTTATGTTGGTTTAGGTGAGTCGATCGGCATCCACGTCGATTCCTCCTGAGGGATTGTCAAGCACTCCTCCATTATCGGGCATCATAGATCAGGGGTAGGTACACTCATATTGTAAATTTGTTTAAAGTTTAAACATTAGTATAGTTACAATTTTATGAGTTTTGAATTCACTAGATATATGAAATGCATGCATGTGCACTAGTAAATATTATAAGCGTTAAATGTCTATGTACATGTATGTCTAGGTTGATACCACAATAAGAATGGGCATTGGGCAAACATTTGATGTTGTAGTTACTCGTGAGGCCACTGATTTCCAGGTTATTTACAAAACTTTCTACAAAAAATGTGCAAACTTGAATATATATATATATATTAACCTAATTCAATTGTACATGTTTTAATTTTGATCTTGTAGGACTTTGTTAGTGCAACTTTCAGCCCTGACCCAGACATAGTTACACCACCAGGAGGACATGTAGAGCAGGTTCCAGATCAAATGGTAATTTAATTTTTTTATTATATTTAAATTCAATTATAAATTTTAAATTGAATATATACATATGAGATTTTTATATTCTTTTCTTTTATATATGAGACACATCTTTAAGTTGGAGCATGTATAGATAGGTCCCGGAGAAGAGCCAAGGGGTATTAAACTTAGAATACTAGACAATTAAATATGATAAATTATAAATTAAAAATTTGAATTAAAAAAATTAATTATAGAGTTGTACATCTAATTTCAAATTTCTTTGTCTTTTTTATGTAGATTGATTTAGAGAATTTAGAGGTTGCTTCAGGTGCACCAGAGCATCCAGACGTAGATATGATGGTAATTTAATTTTATTATGTATTATAAATTAAATTGTCATTAAATCATTTTTTTATTGTCTTACATCTGATTTCATCTTTCTCTTATATAGAGTGTTTCAGGTCATCCACATAGTCCGCATGGTGTGAAGAGGTCTCTTGATTATAGAGACAGTACATGACCTAGAAACATGTGATTTTATGTGTTATATTTGTATATTTCATGGACTATATTTCTTGTTTCTCACATGTAATATGTTGGACTTTATTTCATGCACTTAATATATTGGTTTCATGCACTTAATATGTTACATAAATTATATACTTTATTATTGTTTGAAATTTTAATTTACACATGTACATTTATGCATTTTATGTTCATAGTCAAGACATTAATATAGGACATTACTGTGAAATTTAGTGATCTCATACATGGATTAATATATGACATTTTAATATTTATACTTTGCAAATTTAGTGATTTCATACATGATATACACGATATGTGCATTCAATAAATAGCGATAATTACTCAATGAACTTATTCAATTCACGCCAGTCAATAATTAGTAAATAAATCATAATTTACAAACAAAAGCAATCTATTTATATACCATAAAGGATAAAATTTTAAGAAATAAACAAAACCATAGAAGATTAGAGAATAAAAGCATTAATAAATACTATAAATAATAGTTCATCTAACACTAATTTATAAGTTGTCAAAACAAATAATGACGTCTTAAGGGGGTGTCTAAAGGGGTCATAATAGAACATCTTAAGGGGATGTCTTAAGGGGTCATAATACGCCTAAATGGGATGTCTTCAGGGGTATTAAGGGGGTGTCTTAAGGGTCTTATAAGTGTCTTAAGGGATGTAATATGGGGTCATAATACGCCTTAAGGATATAATTGATTTAATAATGTATGCATGATATTTAGTGATTATACATAAACATAAAGTTTCAAAGTAGGAAAACATGCACATTTAAGAAAGTTAAAATATATAGAATATTGATTTGATACATAGAAGTATATTATGAGTATGTTTAATTTTGTAAGTATAAGTGTACATATATGTCATCTCAAACAATGTTTACAAATTTGATATGCCATCTCAATATCTCAAACTCGTATTAGAATGTAGGTTCACACTACCTGATATAAAAAGGTACAAGCAATAATGAAATCATCAAACATACATATTTTAATTTATATAAAACTATCTATATGTACACAACTCAAGTACCTGCATTTTAAAGTATTCCACACATGTTTGTAGGTTGAATCTAGGCATCCTCTCCTTTTTGTTTCAAAGTATGAGATCAATGCAATGATGGCTTAAGGATACAAAAATGACAATAAATCAATTTTAACTATTAATGTACAAGCAATATCAATATGTAATCAAACATGTATTTAAATATAATTTAACTAATAATTACTATTTCTACCAAGTATTCCATGTTGTCTAGGTTGAATCTCGTATGGACTAGATCCTTGTGATTATGCCTTAAGGATGTATAAAAGGACAATTTAAATCAATGTCAACTAATAACACACTTGACCAATGTCGAAACATGTATTTAATGTATTTAAAAGGACAAAATAAAACTAAAATTTACCTGTATTTACTTATTCCATTGTACCATCTGCATCCTCTCTTTTTTGCAATGCATCTATGATTGCCTCATGCTCTTCCATAGAAATTGACCATAGCAATTTTTTTGAAGGTCTTCCACGATACCGCTCTAGTTTTATATTTTTTGCCACCACCAAATATGAATAATGCATAATCTTTTTATGTGTTTCATAGTTTTCGAATGTAGGTAGACCATTCTTTCTTCTCAAGTATTTTCATAGCCAAGTGCCAACAACCACCACCGATCCTATTGGAAAACATGTTAAAAAACCATCATCAAATAAGTTCTCAAAATTTTCTTAAGGGGATCAAAGACTTGTTCTAAAAAATTGCTTAAGGGGATCTAAAACTTGTTATCATTTGAAATTTGCTTAAGGAGGTGTCTTAAGGGGATCACCGTACCTGTTGGATAATGAAAGCCATCATCATCTTCTCGAGGTGTTATCAACTTATGTTTACTTTCCACACAACGATCCAACCAATATTCTATTTGCTCTTCATTCCCCTCAGGTGCAATAACAACATACACATGTCCTGCCAACAAAATTGATTTTAATAACTTGTGCATATTCATATAAATAATTTAGTATTACAAAATAACTTAATAAAGTGAAATAAAATAAAATAAATTGAATTAAAATTACCTTCTTGTACAAGGTCTGAAACACAGTCATAATCTTCAGATGCAAACAATTGATCATTTTCTTCAATAGTTCTTTCATATTGATTATGTGCTTCTGTAGGTGTCAACGATCTTTGCTCCCATTGTTCAACCCATTCTGTATTTTCACAAGCTTCCCAATCTCCTGAGATACAAAACTGGCAAAAACATGCAAGCTCCCTTGTCCAATTAGTCCATGTGCTTGCTGTCACACTCCTAAATGAATGCCATTTAGTAGATCCACTAATTGTCTCACAATCAACTCTAGATACAATGTTCTCTTCATCCACCAACCAAAAGAATCGATGAACTGTAGAGTAATCACTCGAACCAGGTGCAGATAATCTTCTATTACACCAATCCACAATCTCATGTGCATTTTTAAATTTTACTGAATCCTCAAATTTTAATTGTTCTCTAGCAATAATTCTTTTGACACACACACCAGCTCCATCATGTTCTCCTTTACCATGCACAACTTAAAAAAAACTCCATATATGTTGGATATTAAGTTCCTTGTGAACCCTAAATCCAATAGAACATTCGAGCATTCTTGAATTGCCCCATACAATTATCTGACCATATAAGGTGTTCTTTCATCTGGATTCCTCTTTCTCTTAAATTTCTATAAAATATACTAAAACATTATTGAAAAAAATCTGACGAGTGTAATCGGTTGTCACTCAAATAAAATGATACTCCCTCAAACTCTTTTCTTGATTCCTCATATCATCTCAGACAAGTTCTTATAAACAATATGGACAAACATAGCTACTTGCACTTGATTATAATATTGAGATTGAATTTCCTCTTGTGGAGCGAGAGTATAATTCTCCGCAAAATCAACCACTTAAAGCATAGTACCAATTGAAAATGTGTTTCTACATATGCGAAATTGGCCATCAAGCCATCGAGCATGTTCAGAGTGCATGACATATTTTCGTACAATTTTATTCTTAAATTCACTCATAAATGTATGCACACTAACTTTTTATGTAGCTAAATCACAACGCTTTCCTATTTTTCCATCTTTTAAAGAATAGTGAACATTCCTAAATCTTTTGACATCTACTAATTGTTGTCCAAAATAATGATCAACACTTTTATGCAAACAAATTCTTAAAAATGAAAGATTTTCATAGTTAATGCATTGTCTAGAAATACAAGAACTTAAATAAAATAATTTATCATTAGATTTTCACAAAACAAACCTGGAAATAAACTCTTTATTGCTTTAGGTGGTGCTATCAATACCACAATCCTGTATAATCATGTTAGAATGCAAGGTACAACGATATATCGAAAAACATCATAAAAATAACAAAATTGAACATGTATTTTACAACAACAAGATATTCGTTGTTTATTAATTTTTACATACCAGGGTTTACATTTTTCAAAAGACCTTTGACTTATTTCAATATTACCAGGTAACACTGAATCGCTACAAAATTTTCTATAAAATTCAGTTTGTGTTGTATCTAATAGGTGTTTTGGGTGAGGATCACGAACTTTGGACCCCACCCTTAATTTTAAAACATCTCTAGCATTAGATGAAACCATAGTATTATCATGCTAATATTTTTCGATCAAAGATTTAATTTCAACATTCAATTTTATATCAGACCTCGGTAGTCATCCACTGAAACTCCAACATTGATTGATAGGATCATTTTCTATAATTTCTCTTCTTTTTGCCGCTCTTAGTAATGTTTTAGGATGTATTTTTAAAACTTCACTAATATTGTTTACCATTCTTTTATTTAAAGTTGCTTTGTTAACTATAGCAGTAGTTATAGCTCTTCTTGCTGTGTTTTTATCTTTAGATCGACTATTTTGTCCAATAGATTGAATGGCACTAGCAACAGTAGACATAGCATGTTTTAATGATTGATCTTTTCTTTTTGGTTTAATATAAAAGCCTAACCTTTTCATTACTTTCCTCATTTTTTGCATTCTCATCAATTGCATCATTAATTGACATTGAAATGCAATTTTTATTTATAAAAGAATTTGGGTGTATATTCTATTTGCATGTTCTTATTTTCCTCCAAGAAATTCTGACTGTGAAGATTATCGAAACACCACTTCCAATTTTTAAAAAGTATTTCATTGAATTCAACATCACATTCTAGATTTTCATATCTTTCATTTTCATCAACAATGGTTTTCATTTCATTTTCATTTTCATTTTCTCATTTTCATTTCTACTTTATTTCATTTCATCTTCATTTCATTTTCATTTTCATTTTCATCTCATCTCATTTCATTTCATTTTCATTTTCATTTTCATCTTCATTTTCATTTTTATCTCATCTTCTACTTTTCATTTTCATTTTCATTTTCATCTTCATTTTCATTTTCTATCTCTACTTTCATCTTCATCTCGATTTCATTTTCATTTCATTTTCATTTTCACTGCATTAGTTTTGTTTTCATTTTCAAGAAAATGATCATTTTGATTTCTCACTTGGAACAAAAAGATTTTCTTTACTTTCAACAAATTCTATAAAAAGGTTCGTGGTTCTCTTGAATATAGTCAATGTCAACATCATTAAGTCAACATCTTGTAAAAATTCTACACACCAATTTACCATTTCACTAACATATGGATTTAAAGACATACCTGGATTTGTGCATATTGAAACATTATCCATAGTATTGAAAGAAGGATTTGAAGACATAGTAGGACTTTCTTGTATAATCATATTCTTCAAATTGACTTCTTGCAAATTAGCTTCATCTACAAACTATGGTATCCTCAATGTTTCTATCAATAGTTGTTGAATTGGTTGCTCCACCATCATTCATTGATTTCATTCTCATTCTTCTTTCTCTTTGTCTTTGCCTCTCTTTTTCCCTATTTGCTTCAACTTGTTGAGGAGTCAATGTCTTCCTTCTTTTATTATGAGCTTTATCTCCCATGATTATAAAATTCTCAAGCACAAATGAATGTTAATAGTGAAATTCTTCAAAATATTCAATCCAAATTGGAAGTTGAATACCTATTAAGAAAAAATTCTTCCTCTTGTGTTCGTCAAAACAAGTAGAAAACTACCACAATTCCACTTTAAAAATTAAGTTCTGACTTGTAAATACAATAGCTTATGAAAAATCATTCATTTTTAGTGCTCTCGGCCGTACAGGGAAGTTGCAGACTTCAAAAAACTTGTGCACAGTGAATTGAAATCATATAAACGAGATCTCATTAATAACACGGGATCCCGCTTCAAATGAATCGGGATCCCGATTATCAAACAAGATCCCGTTTATGCATAAGCGGGATCTCGTTCACCGACTTCGAACGTCGGAGCCGTTGCTTAGTGAACGGGATCCCGTTACGCTGACAACAGTCGGAATGTGGTTCAAACATAATGGGATCCTGATTAGTAAATGAGATCCCGTTTATGAATAAACGGGATCCCATTTTTTAAAAATTTGAATTGCCTTTTGCATTGTGGTCGGGTTTTTGCTTAGGTTTTTGGTTCAGGAAAAGCATTGGAAGTTCGAACCTCAACCTTCAACCTAGTTTGACCTAAAAGTTGAAGGTCCTAACAATATCAAAGAAAAATACCAACTTTGGACATATGGCTGACGACCTTTTTTGCAGAATTTTCTGACGAAATTAAAACCCATTTTAGATGAAACAATGCAGATTCTAAATATGTAATTTTTTTTGCAATTGGATTATTTTTTGTATTTTTCAATTAATTTCTAATAAAATTGGTCCATAAACATTCAATATCAAAGTTTTTTACTATTTTAATAACTTTTGATCAACATAACATTTTGACAAACGGATTGCACGAAAACAAACTTTAGACAATTCTTTTCAATTTAAAAAAAAAATCAAAAAATAATAAGTTTAGTTCATCTTATGCATGTCGTACACGATGATTTTCCAAAATGACAAATCTGCCTAATAAAAATTTAACAAAAAAAAAATTCAATAATAAAAAAAAAAATCAAGCACAAGCTTCAGTGAGTCATAAAATTTATCCCAAAAATATTTAGAAAAATATGATAATTTAAGTCAAAATATGGATGTCATACATGTGCATGGTATGGTAAAAAAAAGATTTTTAAACA
>VDFB02074125.1:0-13288 GCA_007258455.2 Sequoia sempervirens | reverse complement strand
CTTGGTGGCAAATTATCCCACTCATCATGCATCGCCATAATATTATGTGCAAAATTTATTTCACCACCCTGTTCAGCTTCTTCCACTTCCTCAGCATCATCTCTGGTGAGCGTGGGAAAAGTAGCTCTCTCATAGGTGCGTACTGGATCTATAATCCTCTGTGGCTGTCTATGGATACTGCCATCTCTATCTGAATCCAAACTACGAGCTCTGTTTAAAGACAAATTACGAACATTAGATGTGAGTTGTTGAAGAATGGTTACCAACACCAACAACGCCGCAGCCACGTACTTACCAACCGTCTTTGGCTTCTCTGTCCTCATCCTCCTAGTTATTTCTGTGAGAACTTTCTCTAGCCCTGTTCGCCATATTGTCCCAATCTAATTCCTCCTCCTGATCTGCAAACGGAAATGGTGGAAATGGATTCTGGTCGCCTCTTTGATTTCTAGGACCACCTCTTAAATAGGACTTACCAAAACCCTCTCTGTTTGACTTCATAAATTCTCAAACCCCACAAGCTGGCAGGATGTGAGCTCTGATACCACTGTGATGAGCCCTGCTGGCTCTCAGCTCCAAATCCCCAATTTCTTAAGTCTTTAATTGTTTTTTTTTAGTTTTTAAAGAAATCTTAATAGACAAAAGAGAAGGGGCGCAGCATATTTTTGCTCATAGAATGAAATTTAAAGCGAAAACTCACAAATTGGAAATACAGAAGCTGTTATTATACTGAAACAATTAGAATATGCATAACAGACATACCCAAGGAACTCCAGTTATTTTATATAAAGAATTGGCCAGATCTACAGCCGGAAATGGTGAAAATCAGCATGAAGGCACGCCAAAGCTCCAGAAAGTGGTTTCTCCTGCCGAGAAACAGGTCACAATGCACTGAATAGTCTAGGCGCCAATGATAGAAGCTAAAACCAGCCCAAAAGGAAGGCGTTTCTCTCTTTCACTTCACAAGCCTTTCTCAAGGCACAAAACCCAAGGCAGGCCGTACGGCTTATGAAAGCAAAGGTAGAATCCCTGATGAAAAGTCTCTGAACTGTAGAATGATACGCCTCCAGAAGAAACCCTCAATTATTATCAAGAACAAATAACTGCATAAGAGTGTTAAGCTGCATGCGCAGGCGTAGAACTTACGTGTGAGAGCCCTCTCAAGCTGCCCGGTTGGAACAGATACCACTGACCTCAAGCGTTACTCAACAGCGAAGGTTTTCCGTTCTCCGATGGACGCAATGATCAAACCCTGCTCTCAGGAGAATGCTCAGAGAAAAGATGCACAAGGCAAAGAGAAATGGTCAAATGATATGAGTTTCAATTGCCAAAATGCCTCTTTAAGCAAAAGCACGCATTTCCATAATGCTATGCCCTTTTTAGGTTTTTTCAAAATATTATAATATTTCAATATATTCCTTTTCAATAGTTGGGCGCACTTTTATAATATTTAATCATTAAAATATTATAATCCTCCTTTTTAGATTTAAGTGATATAAAAAATATAAATAAAGTCAAGGTGACTTTATTAAAAGGCGTTTTAAGTTAATAAATTAACTTAATCACTTAAATCCCCGTAAAATGCTCAAATCTCAGGATAATCTCGTGCCGTCAGAAGCGATGAACTCCTGGAATGTCAACGCTCATTGTGATCTAAACACTGTCCACTGAAAACACGAACAAACAAACTCTCCAAAATGCACCACTGACCCTCTATCCAAACTGGCTAGCCCACAAGGGTCCAATAAGGGGCTAACACTACATTCCCAGAAGCCCCGGCGAGGAGACCCCGTCCACTAATTCCAATGGTGAAGTGTTGCTCATACTTTCTTCAAATGGATGATTTGCATTGGAGTAATCTTAGGAATTGTACAGGCTTATAATGCATTAAGGCTTTCTGCTTGACCTCATTCGAGGGTTTTAGAAATCCTTATCACACTGCCAGAAGATTGCAGCTTCCCTTTCATTATGTTGTCTAGCGAGCAAAACAAAGTCACGGTTCATTTCCTTTAGCCCTAGAAATCTTTATTGTCTCTCAAATTCCTAGGCATAGAATAGATTCCCTAAACCCTTGTCCTTTTGCCATTTTTTTTTGAGATCCAATTGAAGTCCTAATTGAGAAGCCTTTAATGATAAATCCGCCCAAGTCCCAAACTTGTGAAAATTCCTTTAAACGTAAGTCCCCTTGTTTATTACCCGATAAATCACAACGCAGTGAGCTTATCCACGCGTCGAGACCCGGCAAAAACCCAGGTCGCCATATGATCTTCATAATCTGCTCTGTGAAGGTGGTTTTTCAAGAGAGGGATAGAGTGTCTCACGGACATTTTTATTTATTTTAGCGTGTTCACGTTGGATGATAAAGCATTACATAACATCCCAAAGGCCAAAGGTAGAATAAAACCAGCCGGAGTCGGCCCGAAGAGGAAAGTAGCTACGATAGAGACCAACAGGGACCAGCGCAAAATAAAATTGCCATGGTACGTTCGGAAGTTAACCGAGGGCCAAAGAAAATTACATCACCGCGAAGCCCACAAAAAACCCAGAAGGAATCCGTAGTTCAATCACCAATTCACGAGCAACAGCAACCTCCACACAAGAAACCCTAATCAAATCATCCGAGTAGCCTATGGGTCTCCAGAATAGGCCAATGGTCATCTGAGAAGATCATGCTCGAGAAGGGGACATTACATAAGGCATCTTGTTGCATGGAGAAAGTTGGCACCCAAGTTGGGTTATGACAAGCTGTAAGAGAATTAGGTATTCTTGGTCAATTATGACAGATTCTCTTACAGCTATAAGTGTTGTCAGTTATTACAAATTCTATGACAGATGTAAGATGTGTAAGGAATCTGTCATAATCTATTTTTACTATATTATAGGTGCCCAAGCTTGAGGAAGGAATATTTGCATGTTATGACAATTGTAAGGGGTGTAAGAGAGTATGTTCATGGCGTGGGAATTGTGCCATGTGGATTTGGACACCCCTCTCCTTCTAGATGCTTCTTGAAGCTTGCATCTCTCTACATATTGAGTGCCTTGCATTGTAGAATGCATAGTTTGTTTGCAGGTAACGAAGTGCTGCCACTATGTAAAGTGCCTTGCCAAATCTAGTCATCAACCTCTGATTTTCTGCCTTAGGAACTTTGACAAACACTTGTCTTGCAATCTTATATCTGCTCATAATGATTTTCTATTTGTCTTGTTTTGGGTTTGAGTGGTACAAATGATGATTGAAATGCTCATTCAACAATGCAATTTGTCTACAAATGAGATAAGAATGATATGCAAGATATTTTTGTAATTTCAATGCATATAAATGACAACTATCCATTCAAATGTGCATCAACAGCAACAAGACATTTTGTCAAACAGTTTGCTGCCAAACTCTACTCCACTATGATGACATTTGCAAATGAAATCTGATTTGTTACAATGCTGGAAATGATATCAGACCCTAACACATATTCCTTCTTCATATATTGACTTGACTACATGGACTAAATTTTCAATGATATAATGTTGCCTTGGAAATGCGATCAAACTACTCAAGTAATGCAATATTGACTGAAATTTACAATGCCAATTCACTGTATGAGATACCGAATTTCGTACGACAATTTGATGGACTTCACAATGCAAAACAAATGCAAACCAAGGAACATGATATTGAAGTGGCAACCACCATGATCTGTTCGATTCTTCATGAAGATGTCATCCTTGATCCTCTTAATGTTGCGCCTAGCCTCTTAGAAGTCCAATGACCCTTCCAAGAGCTTGTTTGAATTTTTCCCTGCCTTCTTAGAAAAAATCACACCAATATACATGTGCGCCCAGCCTCCCAACATACCATGATTTTTACCAGCAAAATGTATAAAAATCGAACCAGCTCCAGCAATGGAAATTTGTCCTCAAGTGCAAAAATCGTCCACTCCAAGGGACTGCAATCATTCCTCCAAAATCCTCCTTTTTGATGCGGAAATTGAGTCACTCCTTGACTATAAATGACTTCACAAAATCTATCAATGCTTCTCCAATCAATTCTTCACCATATGATCAAAATTTAGCCTAAGGCCACAAAATTTTGGCACAACTTGAGAGACTTATATATCTCTTACTCAATCTAGCTAGGGTTGATATTTCACAACCGAAACCGGTACCTTAGAGTCTTCAAACCCTCAAGCAAACAGGCATTCAAGCTTCACCAATGCGGATATGTGAATATGCAAACTCAAGAGATGACAATTAGTCTCCAATAAGCTCCTTATAAAGAATTTACAATCACCTCCAAGAAGCTTCTAGAAAATAATAATATTTTATTCCTCAAGTGACTTTATAATATAACATTTTATTTTAGTCACTTTATTAAATTAATTAAATATAAAGGTATCTTTATGATATTATTTTATTGAGATAACTTCACAAATAATTAATTTAATATTTATTCCCTTATTTCTCCTTTTAGCCTTTCGGGAATAATAAAAGGCTAAAATGCACTCCAGGTGGCTACTAAGAAGGGGACATTACAGTCCTCCCTTCCTGAAATTGCTTGTCCCCAAGCAATTGCAAACTCTAGTGCTAAAGAATCTGCTCATTCTCCCATGTGGCATACTCGGCTGGCAAATCTCTCCATCTCACCAAATACTCCTTCACCCCCCTATTCCTCAATCTCTTCTCCTAGGTATCTATAATTTCCTTGGGGACTATGATCAAATGTCCCTTCTTATCCAATGGTGGAAGCTTTGAAGAAGTAACCTACTGAGCTAGTGCCTTCTTGAGGCACGAAACATGAAATACATTATGAATCTTGTTGCTCTCTAGCAACTCCAACTCATATGCTACCTCTCCAACCCGCCTGATGATCCTGTATGGCCCATAAAATCTGGGCTTGAGCTTCTCTGCACCACTCTTCTTAAGAGAAAACTGTCTATAGGGCTACAAACAAAGGTATACCAAATCATCAACCTCAAAACTGCGCTCAACCCTGTGTCTATCAACATAAGTCTTTTGCTGATTTTATGCCACCTGCAGGTTATCGTTGAGAGCTATCAAGATATCCTGACTCTCCTGGATCCAGTCCTTGGCCTTGGGGGCCCTGCTCTCTCCAAAATCCAACTCCATGAATGATGGTGCATCATATCCATATAAAGCCCGGAAAGGAGTCATCCCAATGGACATATGATAAGTGGTATTATAACAATACTCGCCCAATTGCAACCACTTAATCCATGCCCGTTGCTACCCTGCAATGTAGTTGCGCAAGTACCCCTCAATCCACTTATTCACAATCTCCGTCTAACCATCTGTTTGAGGGTGATAACTCATGCTCGGAGTCAACTCAATACCTACCAACCTAAACAACTCCTACCAGAATGCACTCAAGAATCTACTATCCTTGCCACTAACTATGTATCGGGGTAGCCCATGTAATCTAAAAATCTCTCTGAAGAATAGCTCAGCTACTTGTAGACCATTGCTGTCGAAATATAAAGAAGTGACATGCCCGTCAACTTGATCCCACCACCACAAAATGCTATCTCCCACTTGTACCTTTAGGTGAACACGTGATAAGAGATCCATGGAAATGCTCTCCCACTTCTGCTCTAGGATAGGAAATGGATGCAACAATCCTGCTGGATGTGTATGCTCTGACTTGTTCTACTAACAAGTCACACATTCCCTGACATGTCTCAAAACATCATCTTTGAGGCCCTTCCAAGAGAACCTCTCTCTGATTTGTCTGTAAGTTTTGAAATAGCCCTGATGGCCTACTAGGGGAGTGTCATGAGAAGCCTGCAATATCTTCTCCTTCAGTCGAGATTTTGGCACCAAGTAGATCCTATTCTTGTAGAAAATCACATCATCCACAACTCAATACCTGTCATCCTGTATCCGTCCATCTATCCACTCACATGCAAATCTGTTCTTGGAGTACTCAACCAACAAAAGAGACTTCCAATCAGCGGAAATCTCAGAAAGTGAACAAGTGGAAGGCTTCTTGGAAAGGGCATCTGCAACAACATTTTTCTTCCCTTTCACATACTCAATATCAAAATCATAGGCCTGTATTTTGTTCACCCATTTTTGTTGCCTCTCATTCAAATCTTTCTACTCCAAGCAATACCTGAGACTGTTGTGGTTGGTCCTCACCACAAACTTCCCTCCACCCAAATATTGTCTAAACTTCGCCAAAGCATGCATTATGGTGAGCATCTCCTTATCATATATGGAGTAAAGTCTCTCAGGTCCCCGCAACTTGCAGCTCTCAAATGCTATGGGATGACGGTTCTGCATCAGAACTGCCCCTATACCTTCACTCGAAGCATCACACTCGAGTACAAAAGGTTGGGTGAAGTCTGGAAGTGCTAACACTAGGCAACTACTCATCACCTCCTTGAGCTTATCAAAAGCTCGCTATGCCTCATCAAACCAATTGAGTGCACCCTTCTTCGTGAGATCTATCAACGGTGCTCCTAACTGTGAAAATCCTCTCACAAAGCGCCTGTAGTAGCTGCACAACCCAAAGAATCCTCGCAGCTCTGTAAGAGTCCTGGGTGTTGGCCAATCAAGTATCGCCTGTATCTTTCCCTAGTGGACCTGCACTTCGTCTGCACTAATCACATGCCCCAAATATAATATCTCCCTAAGGCCGAACTCACATTTCGATGCCTTAGCATAAAGTGATTGCTGCTCCATGATAGACAAGACCTCATCAAGCTGCCTCAAATGCTCCTCCCATGTCTTGTTATATATGAGCAAGTCATCAAAGAACACCAACAAGAATTTATGCAACTGCTTATTAAATATATGATTCATGCAGGACTGAAATGTGGTAGGTGTGTTTGTCAATCCAAATGACATAACTAGGAACTCATAGTTCCCATAGTGACAATGGAATGTTGTTTTGTGTATGTCCTGCTCTCTGACTCTGATCTGATGATACCCCGAACAAAGATCAATCTTAGAAAAGTATACTGCTCCATGAAGCTCATCCAATAACTCATCAATCCGGGGTATGGGATACCTATTCTTAATGGTTTTCTTATTGAGAGCTCAGTAGTCAATGCACATCTGCATGGTTCCATCCTTCTTCACCAGAACCACAGAAGAAGCAAATGGACTAGAGCTCGGTCTAATATGTCCCATCTCAAGCAATTTCTTGATTGCTTTCTCCATCTCGTCCTTGAATTTCTTAGGATGACGATAGGGGGTGGTGATGACTGGTTTGGCCCCCTCCTCCAACTCAATGGTATGCTCAAAACCCCTACCAGGTGACCTCCTTGGTGGTATCTCTCCAAACACCTTATCATGCTTACCAAGAACCTCCTGAACATCAATGTGATATGGCTGCCCTAAATCCGGAGTCCCCTTAATGGTAATCAAACACTCTGCTTCCCAAGCTATGTCATCATGTCGAAAGATGTTCTCCATGCGTTTGGAAAACACAACCTTGGTTGAACCAATAGCCATGCCTCTAAGCACTGTCCGCTGCCCATCTACTGTCTTGAACTGAAGTTCCATTGTCTGAAAGTTCTATGAATATTTCCCTAATGAATGTAACCACTTAACTCCAAGGATAGCATTAGTGTCTCCAAAATCTACCACATAGAATTCATTCGTGACTATGTAATTGCCCAAAGTGATAGGCAACTGTGGAACCCTCTAAGTGCATGTCATGTTATAACCATCTGCCACCATCACATTAAATCCCTCAAAGTCCTCTGTTGGTAGCTTCTACTTTGCCACTAGGGCTGCATCGATGAAGTTGTGGGTGGCCCCACTATCAATCAACACTGCTATGCGCTACCCCTGTAAAACACCTCTAACTCTAAAAGAGTTGAATCTAGGTGTGCCAGATAGAGTAGCAATAGTACTACTCTTGCCCTTCTCCTAGGGCTACTCCTCATCTAAGCTATTGTCATCATTATCCTGTGCTTGCTCATCATCACTACTCTCGTCCTCTGATATGACCTCAATGAGATGAACCTTTCCTTTACCTAGGCAATGGTGTCCAGATTCCCAGTGTTCCTTGCAATGGTAACATATTCCCTTTATTCTGCATTCCTTGCGATACTCCTCATTTGGATCACTTTTCTTGTTTCCCTTCTTCTGGAAAGGCTTCTTACCCTTGTTCTTTTGAGAAACAAAGGGTTTAGAAGGGGGTTTGTGGCTAGGTGTGGAGTGCTACATGTCTCTAGTTCTAGTGATTGCATCCTGTAGGGAGTCAGGTTTGAAAGCCTTGATCCAACCATGAAGTGGTTCGGATAGACCCTCAATGAAGAGCATAACCAACCTCTACTCCGATATATCTATCACCGCTGAAACTCTAAAATATGTATCAACTGAACCACTCTACTTAAGCTGTGCTAGCTCACGGAAATGGAGCTCAAGATCCTTCTAGTCAAACCTATCCATCAATTTTTGTGTGAACTTCAAATAGGATGTGATATTAGCATGTCTCAATGTGACAAGCCCATGATACCACCACTCATGTGCTTCACCATCCAAGTGTAGAGTAACATATTTGATGGCTTCTAACTCCAACATAGGGTTAAGCTGGAGATAGGTATCCAACTTCTGTACCCATGCTCTAGCTGTGCATTCACTAGACCCATCAAAGGAAGGGATTGAAAGTTTCCCAACTTTGCATTGTAGATCCTAGTTTTGTTGTCCTCTATTGTTGTTTCTAGGTCTGTTCTTGAGTTTGATATTACAAAAATCTTCCAATGACATGGCAGCATGAAATTCATCTCCCACAGAATTATACTCTCTCAAATAATCTGAGAAACCTTCCCCTTGTGCTTGCTGCTCCTGATTTCCAACAGCTTGTTCTCCCAAGAATTGAGGCATGAGAGTTCTTTGTGATGAGCCCTGCTAGCTCTCAACTCAAACCCCTATCTTTTATTTATCTTTTTGTTTTTTTTACTTTTTTAGAGAAGAGTTTCTAGAGAGAAATAGAAGGGGCGCACAGCATAAATGCTTATAAAGTGTAAATCTAAGCTAATTTAAGCAAATTGAAGTTACATAAGGTAATAAATAAGCTCAACAATGGATTCATAACTCATAAACATACCCGAAAGCTTCCAGATTATTTATTTAAGAAAGCAGTCCAGTTCGCCAGCCACGATGGTGAAAAACTGACAAAATCTGGTGTAGAAAGCTACAGAATGCAAAGCCCAGCCTGAAAACTATAGCAAATGATGAGTACAAGCTAGACGCCAAAAGAGGTGAAGAGAAACCCTCAGAAAGGAAGGCATTTCTCTTAGGAATCAAATGCACAGCAATGCCCCATTTGGCCTTGTAACAACTCTTGTTGATATTAGCCCTGACTACGGAAATCCATAGGTTGATCAGAAGTTAAATTAGGGTTTCCTTGCTTGGAGATTTGTGGCATTTCTAGGTATTTACTATTTTTAGTAAATACTAATTTTGGCAGTGGCTCAGTTGTCAGCCTTCATTAAGTCATTTTCAGTTGGAGCAGTTGTTATTATGGCTTGGTCTTCAGAGAGCTTTATTTGGTGAAAAATATTTAATTAAAGGCATTATGTTTTAATTCACTGTTGACCCCCCCTTGGCCTAAGGAGATAACTTAAGTTGTTTTTAAAGTGGGGCCATGAAGGGTACGCCTTCATAAAGAGCTTTATTAATTTTATTAAGAACTTTACTCCTTGAGCAAAAGTGGACGCCACTTTTATATTATTTGAATAAAGTGAAATATTTGGAGGCTTTTGGGACGCCACTTGAGAAGTTGACTGGTCTTGGGAATTGGAAAGGTCTCTTGTGTCTTTTGAGCTGCTTCTCAGGCAATTGAAGAGTTTTGTTGAGCTCTTATTTATTGAAGGCTTTTGCTACAGCATTTCATCCATCATTTACCTTATTGTTATGCTGTCAAAATGACTATGGACATTTTGCTATTGCTTCGAGGATGCTACCTCCTAGCCCCTTCCCAATTTCGTGTTTGAAATACAACACCTAGTTGGAACATTGCTGCTTCTCACATCAGACTAGCAGATTGAGCAACAAAGATTGAGAATTTTGGAGAATTCTACAGTTTTGAATTTCCTGGTTTTGCTACAGCTCAAGCTGTTTTCTGTTCATATCTTTTGGAGTGATTTTAATTTCGTTCTGGGTGTTTGAGCAATCAAATTGTTGACTTGAGGCGCCATCTCCCTCCAAAAATCAGAATTTAATTTGAAGTTGTTGATTTTATCTTGAAAAATCGATTTTCTCAAAGGGCCGTACCATTTGGTGATGCATTGGGATTCGTGCCAAATAAATTAGAGACTTTGGTGGCTGTTCTTGGATTCTATCTTGGGCGCCAGACTTATAAGGAGCATTTGCAACTCATTTCACGTCATTCAGAGAAGAATTGAGTGAGTTATGATAATTTCATTGATTCTCACAGTTGCAGATTGAAATTTCCAGTTTACTGTTTTTGTATCAGATTGTAGGAGTTCTGATTTCTGATTCATTAGCAGCTGTTAGAGAGTTAAACTTTCATTGAAAACATCTATTAATCTTGTGTATGAAGATTACTGTATTTCCTATGTAATTGCAGCTTATTTCTCATTGTACAAACTGTAAACAGTAGTACTGTTCCAATTTAATTTGCTGCAATTTCTTTTTGTATCTTCTCACATAAGTCCCCTGGATGGTTTACCGCCAGTGAGGTTAAATTGATTGTAATATCTTATACCCACTCTTAGTGGTGAATCCCCACAGCATTGTGGATGCCCGCCGCAGCGGATGAATTGCTTTCTATTGTAATCTTTTCCCCCCACTGTTTGGTGGTAGTGTGGAATTGTTTTCTCATGGCTGGTTATCCGCCTAACAGTTTATAATTTTCAATTTCTTAGACTCCGTCATATGTTAGCACCTCGCCCTCAGTGGGATCTTGAGTGCACATTCTTGACGTTGAGTAGTTCTTCCATTCCAGTTCAGTTTCTTCAATTCCAGTTCAGTATCTTCCATTCAAGTTCAGATTTTTAGTTTTAGGCTAACGCTAATCCAATCATCTATTGCTGGTTATTTTGTGTTTCTTCTTCAAAAAATTGGTTAGCATATTTCAACACTTTGCACAAGAGCCAATACACTTCAATGCAAACAAACTGTATCTTCACCATGGGTAATGTACCATGAAGTCAACTGCCAAATCATCAGAAGAAGGTCGGCCATCTCACGTAAACTCCTATTCTCCAGCAACCAATAAACTCTCACATGAAGAATACGGTAGAACCTCTCGTGATGAAGTTTCCTCACATCGCATTCGGGCCTATTTCTCACAAATTAAAGTGCTCAACACTGAAGAGATTTCGTTCTCCAATGGAAGATTGCTCAAAACCCTGATCACAGGTGAAAGCACAGGAAAATGTCCAAGGCAAAGTCGAAATATTCAATGATGAGTTTCTCATTGCCAAAAATGCCTTAGATGCAAAAAGGCACAAATTCCAAGAAAGATACTCCCTTCTTCATATTTTAAATCTTTTAATATATATTTAAGTCATTTCAATAGTTTTGACTTAAATACTTGGGCGCCCTTTTATGTTTTAAGTGATTAAAATATTAAATCACTTTTAGAGAATATTTAAGTGATATAAAATGTATAAAGTCAATTTGACTTTATAATAAAATATTAAGTTAATTAATAACTTAAATCACTCAAATAAGCATAACTTCCTCAAATCTCCATAGAATTTTATGTCGTCAGAAGCTGTCAACTCCTGAACTGCCAAGGCCTGCTATGAACCAATCACTGAGCTCTGAAAACGAGAACGACAAAACTCCTCCAGATAATGTCACTGACCCTCTAACCCAACCTGTTAGCCTACGAGAGTCTAAGTAATAGGCTAACCACCACCAAACATGATCACGCCGAAAAAGGGGACATTACAGTCCGCCCTCCCGGAAATTGCTTGTCCGCAAGCAATCTCAACAACAAGGAATCAACCACTCCACCAGGATCCCAAGGATAGTGCCGTGGAATGTCCCTACTATCATCAACAGTCTCCTGTAACTCCCATATCTGATCAGTTTGATCATTATGCTGTACCCTGTCAATCTCAGTGTTGTCTTCCATAGGAGCGAAATACTCATGAGGAAGCAAGTCAAACTGCAAGCAATACTTGCTTCCAACCTCTGCACGAGATATACTATCATCCAACATGTCCAACACGTGCATATCAAGACTATGCACCTGGTATAACTCATGTACATGCGGATCAAAGGTGAAGTTGTATGCGCTCAACACCGTGTACACACCTGTAAACTCCTCCATGAGTTGTGTCTGAAATCCTGATACACTGTAAGGACTCCAAACATCACTGTCTCTGCACATCTCACGGTTAGGGTCCACTGTGTGATCAGCCCCCAACACAAATAGCGGATTATCATAAGTCATAGTAGCGTCCACCTCAAACAAAAGGTTGTTCACAAATTGAACAACAACACCACGCTGATCAAAACTGTGTAACTCTAACCCCTGATAGTACTGTGGAGAGGAAAATCCCTCTTGAATCACTTCCTGTTCTCTATCCAAATCTGAACTATAGCATGAAGTTGAATGTGCATCACTCACTTCATAATCAGTAGCATCATGTGTGTTGTCATCAGCATCTAAGGTACTGCTGCTATGTACCTCATAGGATGTCTCAAAAGAAGTTGTAGAAGCCATATCTTCATACATTTCTGCTGATGAAGCATCACAAGAAAACTTATCTTCATGTGGCTGCTCTAATACAATTGGTTTGTCTTCAAACATCACTTGCTCTTCTCCAGTCTTGTTGTCATCATGAAGTGTTCCATGCCCAACATCTTCCTCAATGTAAGTCTGTTTTTTATTCTCCATAGGATCAGCTGTATGCTGGTCACTAGTTGCCGAAAATTCATAGTAAAGATTTATGGATACTTCACCTGTAGAGGCCTCATGTTTCTCACTTTTGTTTTGTAATGTAGACCTGAAGATGGATGCCATATACCGTGCTGCTTTGTCTATGTTTGCAGGGTATGAAAACAATTCATTCATCCTTTTCTGATTTTCATCCAACCTTTTCAAACTTTGTTTAAGCTTCTCCATATTCTTGTCCCACTGCTTTTGGGTACTTGAAGTAAACATGATTAACTAACTAATTCAAATGTCCAATCTACCCAACAAGTTGGAAGGAAACCGCTCTGATACCACTGTGATGAGCCCTGCTGGCTCTCAACTCAAACCCCTGTCTTTTATTTATCTTTTTGTTTTTTTTATGTTTTTTAGAGAAGAGTTTCTAGAGAGAAATAGGAGTGCACAACATAA
>VDFB02074124.1:0-30717 GCA_007258455.2 Sequoia sempervirens | reverse complement strand
CTATTTGATATTAATTTCTTGATAGAATTATATTTGACTTATGTGGTTACATAATTAATTCATGATGTTTTTAATTTTTATGCCATTACATAATTAATTTAATGATGTACTTTTAATGTTTGAAAGGTCAAAAAATTAAAACATTTCAATAGTGATGTTAACAACCTTGAAATTAGTGTGTTTTATGTTTCATGTGATCATAAAAGATTAAAAAGTGATTTGTAAAGGTGGTTTTTTAGTGGTTGAGGTGTAAATGCCTTTAAAAAGGCATAAAGTGATCATTGTAATGGTTGTTGATGGTTGAGGATTTAAAATATGCCTTTGACATCCAAAAACTGCTTTTTTCTTTAAATTTTTTGTATTTTTCCTATTATGCAGCACTGTACGGTGACATGCAACCATATTTTGATGTGAAATCAATTCCAGGTCGTGAATATATGTGTTAGCTTTGATTTGAATCTGATTTGAGGGCTTAAGGCTTAGAAAGATTCATTTCCTTACATACAGCCCGATTACCCTGTTTTTGAGGGTTTTGTAGTCCAAACATGATATAAAGGGGCTCTTACACTTTTTGTGATTATTGTAGCTTGTGTAAGAGGCCCCATGGATATTGTTGTATAGCTGTTGTCCTCAAGAGTTTTGTGAAGAAAAGCATGTAAAATGAGAGGTTCAAGCCTAGGTTTCAACAAAATATGTATGGGAGATCTAATTTTATGAATTTTTATCCATGTGCAGACTTAATGGGTTGTTTTTGAACACTGAATATAAATGATACACACACACACACACACATATATATATGTATGTATGTATGTATGTATGTATGTATGTATGTATATTTTTAAATGTAAATGCAAATGTAATTACTAGATTCTCTCCTAGAACAATAAATGCAACATATCATTAAAGAAATCTATATCTATGTATATAAATGTGTATTTCTAAATTGAAGTGTAAATGCAAAGAGCATATGGTTTTGTAGTGTTATAGATACAACATATCCATAAATTAATGTAATTGAAATTCTAAACTCTTCAACACATATAATATGAAATCGATCAAACTATTAAACTACATGAGAAATAAATGAAAACAATAAATGCATATGTATGTGTATTTGTAAATGTAAGTATAAAATAAATAAGAATAATGAAAATTATAAAAGAATACAAGGGGAGACCAATGCCTTATTGGGTATATGGAGTCTAATGAATATCTACAAATGTGGATTTCAATAATGGCAATAATTCAAACTGTCAGGCACCGAAATTGTTTACAACTTGTGTAAACGTGTAAGTTAATAATTGACAAAATCTTCTTGAGATAGAATGGAAATTCTAGTTATGTGATTCTTCTTATTAATCCAAGTAACACTTCCTAATTTTTGTGATTGATTAAAAGATTTTAATCCCTACTTTAGAGAACCGAATAACCAGATCACACATATATAGCAAATGTACAATGATAAACTGAGTATAAACTTGTTATATCAATTTAAACAATAGAGAAGCATCAGAATGGAGACAATCAAATAACTGCATAAATTTAACAAACAACTGATACCAAAATCTTAATCCACAACTTAGATATCTTCATTTACTCCATCAAAGTACATGCATCTGAGTCTCTGTATATCAAAATTCATTGTCTGCTACAAATGACCTATATGCCATCTGTTTGGTATCTGTATCTTGGCTCTCTTCAACACTTAGTTCTCTAGGAGGGCAGCTGTAATCTTGAGTTTTTAGTTCTCTAGGAGGGCTAAACAAAAATATGAAATTACAGAATAGAACCTTGTAATCGCATTTGATGCAGATTCAAATACTAGCCATTGATCCTTCACTTTGGTCAGATGATCGAACGACTGCCTTCAAAAAAAATTGACACGATCTCCATCATGGCAATAAGGGCCCACCATACTATGCGTTGCCAAGGAAATCCACGTGGCGCTCACCCGCGATATCGCGATTGATAAAGACCTCGCAACTTCTGATCACGCTCTGGCGGGCAATTGTGGATCTCAACCATTGGTAATCTTGTTCAATCAACACAGTCACTAGCTTTTTCATTAACCATCAAGCACCTTTCCTACCGAGATTATAACATCTCTGTTGATTTGAAACATGTGCAACTCATAAATGCTTTAGTAACCTGCTACATAATGTATTAAAACTAGATAAATGTATCAAAGTATTTCTATCATCTCTTCGGCTTTATTAAATGAGACACATGGCACTCGCCCGTGATATCGCTATCGACCAAAAAAGTGTGGTGGGGTCATCACGGGATGGCATGGAACAACTAAGATCAAATGATAATTGATCTACGATCACGCAAACTTGTCCCTCTGCAAAATATAAAACATTTGTTAAAAGAACGAGGGGACATCACTAGGCCGATGATAAACAATGACATAAGTTGTTTTTTAAACGAGGGAGCACAAGACCATCCAAGACTTAAGAAATAATAAAGTCAGGTGAAGGAAATAAAATGATAAATTAAAAGGCGCCCAACCTAGATGAAGCGATGGGGCTTAAGTTGTTTTAAAACCCTCCCCAAAAAGTAACGGCCCAAAAGATCCCACCCAAGGTGTAAGATAAACACTAGGGTTTTACATGAAGACAAAGGTAAAACCCCAACCTTAGGATTTTCCCAAACACCATAGATGACCAGAGACATAAGGCAAGATAAAAATGGAAAACAAAGAGCAAAATTTTGAAGTTAAATCACAAGGAAAGGTCTCCTCCCTTCTTGGTAGTGATAACCTCCTCCACACACAACCCATAAAAATTATGAATAGAGGAATATAATCTTTGAAGAACTCAAAGTTGATTCTCTCCTACTTCATGCAATTAGTCATTTTATCCTTACAAACATTTATAGTGATTACTAGAGGCACATAGACCAATTCTTCTTAATAGAAGAATTTGATCATTTTCCAATGATGGCATTATGAGAAAACCTTAGGTTAAATGAATAATTCCTAGCTAAGTTCTTTAAATCATGTCCAACCGTATAAGAGAAGACCGCTGCTATGTGTACCTGGATACCATGGAGAAAGGCTCTTTACTACATCAGAATCATCCTACCTTACAAACATACCAAAAGTCTCCTAGAAATTAGACATAGGAAGATTTAAGATGACTTAAAAAAAAATTATTGTCGTTACATAACTTATGATGACTTCTAACTGTGCCTAGCATTACTCCCCTCCTCATTAACCACTTGTGGCGATATGGAAATTAAATGTACTCACAAGCTATTTTTAGTCATGTAGGTGTCTAATAAACCACTTGGCAGTGTTTCCCTTCAAATTTATTTACTTGAATGAAGAGAAAAAGTCCTTTGATTACAATTAGAGAATACATTTGAGACCTAAGTGGTTGTGTAACTAGTGGACCATAGTCACATTTAACACTTGTTACAAAGTTTGGGAGTTAAAAAATTAAGTAGATTTGATTTGTGATGGACACATTTGGATGGTAGTAACAATAACTTGCAATCTATCAAGACTTGATTACCTTATAACTGCGGAAATTTTACGGCGAAACAGATAGATTAATCATAATGTCACCTTGGGATCACATCACCATGAAAGAAATTCATCCAAATCCTTATGAGTGAAGGTAACACCAACAGGTATTTGTCAAATCATTTCCTCAGTTTGGTGGGAAATTTAGGAAGAGAAGAGGAAAGCAAGACATGTGCATGTCTAAAAGAGGGATCAACTAGAGGTCAAAAGATTAGAAGAAAAATTTGGTAAAATGCATGGAATTTTTTCCTTTACCAAGAGGGGGTCATGTTCTATGATGATGAGAGCACAGGTGACTGCGCTTGAGGCACCCTTGAGGTACAAACATCTAAGGAAACAATGGGTACCTGAGGAACTTCCTCCAATAAACACTGATTTTTGTGTCAATGAGAGGATATATCACATAGCACCATCGTCATTACATGGTTTGGGCCTATTTTGCATGGACGGCATAAAGGTCTATTACAACCAGTTAATATCAATAATCTGATGGAGGCATGTCAGACTGCAGAAAGATTGATGGTAACTGTCTGACATACATGAAGTATGCGTAGGTATGCACTGTCAGCAAATTATATACAACTAAAAGATAAGGATCAAAATAAAGGAGTGGCTATGTACATTGATGGAAGGCCAAAAGCATCAAGGAATATTGCAAGGTTTATAAATAGTACACGACCTAGGTCAACAAATAAGCAACCCAATTTCATATTTGAGGCACGCAAGGGAGACTGTGTATTCGTATGTGTGATAAAATCAGTAACTGCAGGTGAAGAGTTGCTAATCGATTACAATTTGAATTGCTTAGTTACAAACATAGTTACTATGGGGGTGGTACGTACTATGTACCATTTTACCCAACCTCCAATTAATGACTCCAATATACCATTTTATTCTTATGTTTTTTTTCATAAGTCTATTAGTTTCATTTCGGTAATATTTTTTTATATTTAATTTCTTGTCACAGCAGGACATTGATCTTATGGAGAAGACTCCGACCTAGAGCACAAATCGTGATGTATCTTTAGGCCCTTCTACTTGACAGGTTTACCTCATTGTAATTGTACAAATTAGATACGAGAAAAATATTTTATTATTATGTTTTTTTCATAAGTTTATTGGGTTAATTTCAATAATGTTTTTAATATTCTTGTTGCATTCGACTGATCGGGGAAAGGCACCAACAGTAGACGAGATCATCCATAGGGAGGTGCAGTCAATATTATGTGATGATGACATCACTTATTCAACAAAACATCTCGATATGATAAGGAAGACCCAAAAAAAATGCAATGAAGAAATCCTTAAGTTGTTATTCATAGTTCCTCAAACAGATGAGATAAGAGAGATAGTTAAAATATTGACTGAGAGATCACTAAACTTGCAAGTAAGCTGTCATGAGGCCTTTAATTATAACATAAGTTCATTCATGGTTTTATATTTTGTACTCTTTTATGTCATGAAATAAAATATGTGTTGTTTTTACAGGATTTTTTGCATCCTCATGATGCTCCTGGCCATGATCAGGGTACTGCAAGTGCTGCTCGAGGAGTAGGGGTTGGTACAAGTGTCCATCCTGATCTTCCTGTGCATACATCACATCATCTGACCCCATCATCTGTGCCTATATTGTCATATGAAATGTCGACAACACATACCATGCAGGCATTCATTAGTGCGCCCTTTGGTAGTGAACACATGCCAGAACATGCGTCAGGACATGTACCTGGGGATGCAGAGGCCACTAGTATTGGTGATATTTTAGCAGCATTTCCTAGATCTTTCCGTATTACTAGTACGGGAAAATTTTCAGTCACATTTGTGGTGACCAAGGATTTCATTCCCATAAAGATAGAGAAGGTCCCAAGTACTTTAAAATATTTTTATTATTATTATATATAATCCAATTGAAATTTACTTATTGATTGCTCTTTTTAGACTATTGATCCCATGATCATTTTGTAGGAAATGATGTTTTTTATAAACACCTAAGTGTTATTACATTTGAGCTCTTCAGGCCCACCATACGTACATGGTGGAATTCCCAAAATAAAGATTTAAAAGATGAGCTCATTAACCATTTAGTTGTGTTGTTCGGTGATAAAACATTCAACTAAACCAAGGTCCTTAAGAAAGCTGGTACCTATCTAAAGTATGTGAGGGACCAATATAGGTCACATTTAGAGAAGAACAAAAAGTACAAGCGTCCCCCCATGATTCTAGAGAGGGAGTGGAAGGACTTGGTGTCGGATGGAAAGGAGAAGGCTGAAAAGAAAAAAGGAAAGACACCACCGGGCCAAGGAAGGTATGCGATACTATCAACAATGTAATTATGTACTGATTAATCTTTCTTTTTACATAATCTAACGTATTTCAAACTTTTCATAGGCTTCCTGACACATCGAAGGAAACAAAGGGAAGACTAGAAAAACACGGGAAACAAAAACTTGGCTCTCGTGGTTATATGAAATTAGCCACACGAATTGTAAGTATTAATAAATGAAATATTGTATCCAAATAATAAATTGAAAATAATTTTGATTTTATCACACCATAGAAGCAAAATTCATGATCTTATGCAAAAATGTAGGGTTCTGAATTCAACAGAGTTCCCATAGAAGAGGACCTGAATATTTCCTTCCAGCAAGGCTATGGAGCCGTGGCTGAACGCCGAAGAGTCTTGACTGGGAAAACACAATCTTCCATTGCATCCGACACGCAGGTAAATAAACTCAATAATGTTTATTTGAAATTGAATACTTGTGCAATCTATTCAATATTAATTTCCACCATAAATTAATTACATGCCTATTTATTTTAAACATTCAAGCAATGATAATACTGCACATGACATTGGAATGCAGCTTGGTGAGGGTGGAGCACAACTTGTAGATGAAAGTCATGGTGTGCATTTCAGTACTTTAGAGCATGTAGAGCATGATCAACATGTTGAGCATGATCAGGCTAGAGAAGATTAGGAACATGATGTGGCCCCATCAGGTAAAGAGGACCACTCTAAAGTTCTTTTAAAAACATTAATTGCAATTGCGTATTAATTCTTAATGTAACCTTTCGTGAGCTTCAACTTTAGAGCATGTAGAGCGTGATGAACGTGTTGAGCATGATAAGGCTAGAGAAGATCAGTAACATGATGTGGCCCCATCAGGTAAAGTGGACCACTCTCATGTTCTCTTAAACATATTTAATTTCAATTGGTGTATTAATTAATGTAACTTTTCATGTTTCAACCACAGATCAGAATTTAGAAGGTGTTCAACATGTTGAGTATGAGTCTATACGGCATCGCTAAAAAAGGAGAACCACTCTAATGTTCTTTTAATTAATAAAATACTTGTAACAATAATAATAAGACATATCAGTTTAACATTTCTTTCTTATTGCAGAAGACCCCCCTTTGCAGCGTCGTCCACGTCATGAGTAGATGACTAGGCGTACATTAAGATCACGAGCAGAGGGCAGAAAAACTAAAGGGGGGACAGATATTGATTTAGAAAATGATACTCCACTTCAAATTTTTGTATCTTTAAAAAATAAACAAAACAAAAAAGTGATTGTAATCATATCATGACAAACTATATTTTTTATAATATGTAAAAAACCAAGAAAGAATATTATATACAAAGAATGAATGTTATGTTATTAATGGATGAATGAATGATTAATGCTATATGGATTGGGTATGGGGAATTGAGAGGATGTGAGGGGGGAAGGGGCCAAATGAGCTTCCAATCAGTCACATGGTTATCTGGCGGCGAGAATATTAAACTATTCTTGAAACAAAGAGAAGCTCAATAAGCGTAAATGCACTTTTCAATATAAGAAATGCATCATTTGAAGCATCAACGAATATGAGATGAAAGAAAGTGCTAACTTTTCACTATGGTGGCAAAAAATGATTCTTTATACCTTTTGAATCCATTCCTCTCAGATCATAATTTGAAGTTGTTTCCATTCCAATGTTCTGAGTTTAGTTTGTTCTTATGGCTTTGTATGAATACAACATTGTGTTGTGTGTGGATTTGGTTTCAAAGCTCTGTTTCTTCTATTTTTAGTGGTGACATAACTCTAAAATTTGACTTTTGTGCATAACAGGTTAGTGGAAAAATTGACAGCTCTAAAGGGTTTAGAGGCTCCATTGAGATAGATACACTGATATTTGGATCTTGTTGTTGATGGGAGGCTTCGACTTAACCATGAAATTTTGTACCATCTGCAGGTATGCAAAAGTTTCTCTACTTACATTCATTCTTGATCATAAATGTTGTAAATGATATTAATGCTTCAAACTTAAGATTCATTTCATTATTATAATGATCAAAATGCTATACTTTGCTATACATTCAAGAATTCTCTTGCCCCTACCCTTTGCCTCCTCTCCCTCCTTTTAAGAATTTTCTTGTCATAAAAGATTCACATTTTTGTCTCATTTACACAAATCTCTATCCTGCTTAGAGTGAATAAGATATGTAAAAATGATGGATTGCGTCTAAACAACAACTTTCCATCTTATAGCTAATTAAATCCTTAATATTTGAATAGTTTAGAGCTCGAATAATGCTTGTATATGCATGTGTAGCAATAAGGGAGCCTATGTGAAGATTGAAATTTAAAACATCACTTTGGTATTTTTCCTTGGCATTAGAAATGATAGTTTGAGTAATACAAACCTACACACACATTGATATTTTTTGGCATTTGCATTGAGGAATTTTTTTCTCTTATACCTACCCTCAGGACATGAAGGTATATAATATTGGTTTTTGGGTTTTTTCTGTAAGTAGTTAATTTCACAGAGGAAGACTAAAATCTTCTTAATGTCTTGTCGGGTGTGAAAGCATATGAATCACTTGCTGAAGGCACCATTTTGTATTCATCCAAAAACTGGTTTGTTCTTTTTTTTATGTTTCTTGCATGTGTTTTTTTTAGGCTCTAGAGATGTAGCTCGACTCTTTCCTTTGCACTTTTCATCTATTTTGATGATTACAGTAGATTGTCCTCGTAATTTTTTATGTAGATCTATTTGTAACCTTATTTTCTACCAATCAATTTGCAAACTAGTCACATATTAAGGACCATTTCACTAACTTGTATTCATCCATTACTTCATATGTTGTAGGTTGTGTCTGTGTGCCAATAAATACTGATGATTGCAAGAAATTTAATCCTACAAGTGTACCCAATCTTTCTCAAGTAAAAGTCTTACCTTATTTTATAGTACTTTAAATGGTTAATTGGAGGTGCTTATTTAGATCTGAGATAGTTGAACCCTAGATTAAAATATGGTATTAGATGGGAAGTATAATGATAAAAATGAGGTCCATTGAACACAAATTACAAACATAATTTACTGGACTATGAATAGTGTTACAATTATAATTATTTCTCCTTTACCTACCTTTGCATTAATGAAAAAGATAGCAGATATTGGAAGTTCATTACATGTCTCATGTATGTGTTACTATTTTAATTTTGTTTAAGTTGTTCAAGAGCTTGACTAGGTCAAGAATATGTTCTACAAGTTCTGTTCTCTTGACACTGCTCAACATTTTCCCTACACATTTTCTTTTCAATCCAAATGTTTCTTAACTCCTTCCCTTGTTAGCCCTTGGTTTTTCTCAAGTGTAATTCTTTTTCTATGCATCTTGCAGTAAATATGTATGATCAGTCATCTCTTATGAAGCATGGATAACCTTTCATGGAATTGTTGTTGCGATTAGACAATTTCCATTGTGAGAATAATCATTTAATTTGTATGGAAGTAAGTCTTTTTCATATTATTTGACTTGGTATTGTAAACTTGCCTTTGTAGGATTCTTTAGGGGGGAACAACATAAATTTGATGATAGGTAGAGTTGTACAACACCATAAATCATTTGGCATTATCAATATATTGCTTATAGAATACTCTGTGCAAGTAAAATGGAATGTGCAATGACAATTTGTCTTGAATTCAAATCTGAATATAAGTACATTATACACAAGAAGATGGTATCTATTCTATGATTTAAAGAACCACAAAATATGAAAATTAATAGGTTCCATCTATTTACTTGCTCTTAGACACTTGTTTAATCGGCGAGACCCTCAGAATGTCTTGTTGATAACCAACAGTGTTCAAAACTCCTGAAGAGGTTAGATCGGTGTGACATTGGATCTGTCTTGCTGACGGAATTCATCGGCAAGACATGGACTATCGAAGTGAGTTTTCTATCTTGTGCCGATGATTGATTCCCATCGATGGGTTGGCTTCGGTGGTCATCACCAAGAGTCTCCACAATGACATGGTGTAGGTCTATTTAAAATTCCTGAAGAGGTCAAATCAGTGTGACATTGGATCTGTCTTGCCGACAAAAGTCATCGGAAAGACATGGACTATTGGAGTGAGTTTTCTATCTTGTGCCGATGATTGATCTCTCACCGATGGGTTGGCTTCGGTGGTCATCGCCAAGAGTCTCCGCGATGGTACATTTCAACAAATATTTTTAAAAAAAAATTGCACTGTTTCGTCGCAATTTTGACGAAGGCCACTGAAAAATCACCGAAAAGGTTCGATGAAGTTGCTATAGCTGTGATGAAGGCTTCATCATAACTCCTTTCCCATTTCGTCGAAATGGCGATGAACTTCTAGCGTTGTTTCGACGCTTCGAAAGAGTCATTGCAATTGCATTTTGGTTATAATTCATCGGTGGATACATGAAGTTGTCGTCAATATTTCAACAAACATTTGAGTCATTTTATGATGCCGATGACCGAAAAATCTGCACCGTTATTTCAACGTTTAATTCGTAGTTATAATTTTGATGAAAAAATGGCGACGAAAATTCTTCCGTCAATTCGTCGATTGTCCAACAAATGTTTGTCGAACGACTAATGAACATTTGTGAAAAAATGGAGTCAAATTCAGTAGTGCTTATTCTTAGATCTGATAAATAATCATGAAAGTATAAACCATCAACACATCATAAATACACATAACACCAAGATTTTTTACGTGGAAACCTTGTTAGGGGAAAACCCACGATGGAGGTTAGTCCACAAGATTATACCCTGTTAAAAGTATAAAGAAAAATAAATGGGGAATGCACTTGCATTCAGGCACACTGCCTAGAGCTCACTACTCAAATACATAATGGCTTACTACCCAAAAGAAGACACACTATCTTACAAAAAGATTTAGATTACATCCACTGTATTTTGAACTAAGAAAATAGCATCGGCTAATGCCTGATTATAGTTTCGGTTAAGCACATGAACACTTCTTCACACTCTGCTCACTCTTCTTCACACTTTGAGTCTGCCTTCAAATCATTAGGACATTATTCACACATCTCATACACACATCTGTTTCAAATGGAATAAACAATCACTTATATATATTCACAACAAGAAATTACATCACTACATGTCGACCTCAACAAAATCATAAAACATATGCAAACTGTTGGCCCAAAACAATAAATAATTTTCAATGTGAATCGACCAATGTTGGCCACAACAAAGTGAGGACCCAAATCAACATGCTTGAACACAAAAAACCTTCAAAAAATATTCCTTGAAGATCCACAACACGCTACAATACACTGTCGACGAAGAACATGAAAAAAATGAACACACAAGAGAAAATATCTAATTGTGAGCACAACGATCAATGTGGATGTGCAACACAGATAGAGCATGATCTAGAAACATCATGAATCACTAGAGAAGCATCTAAAACAATTGAACTTACTAGAATCACGTCATCTTCATTCAGGAACACTAGTTGAAGCAACATAATGATTGTCAGAACACAACTGCTGATAACTCGATCAAGTCTTCATGCAAATCTCTAAAACTTAACGTGGACAAACTAGATATACTTGAAAACAAACCCTTTAGTCCACAAACTTTGATCATCAATGTACTGAGCTAACCAACAAACTGAACTTCACTTCACCACTAACAACCTGCAACTTATTTTATTACAATTTTCTCAATATCCTCGACATATACAGCCTTGAAGAAATTAATTCCAATAGTGTTGACATCAATGACAACCACATATCAGCAACATCCAACAATCTCCCCCTTTGGAATTAATGGAAACACATGATGTGAAAAACACCATCAACGCAACTATCTTTAGCACTTACTCCCCCTTAGGTTCTGACTCTTTTCTCCTCAACTATTTGACATGACTCTTCTCCCCCTTTGACATCAATGAAAAAGATCTCTTTACTCCACACAAGCTTTGAACCACATATCTGAACATCTGACTACTTCCCCTGAGTAGCAACCACCACAACATCAATTCGTATCAAGATATGACTATGAAATGCACAGACTGATGCAAGTCAATGCATCTTAGTTCTGATTAGGAGAGGTAATCACCCATAGCTTCCCTTTGAGATACTCAAAAGTATCCTTAGGAAACGGTTTGGTAAAGATATCTGCAATATGTTCCTTAGTAGGCACATACTCCAATCTGGCTTCCTCTTCACTCACCTTCTCTCTCAAAAAGTGAAACTTGATAGATATATGCTTGGTCTTTGAATGTAGCACCGGATTCTTAGAAATGTTAATTACACTTGAATTATCACAAGATATAGCAATAGGTTCATCATACACAACTCTGATATCTTTCAACATCTTCTTCATCCACAATACTTGAGTACAATTATTAGCAACAACAATGTATTATGCCTTTGTAGTAGATAAAGAAATGGCATTTTGCTTCTTTCTTAACCATGAAATCAACTTCTTACCCAAGAGAAATGCACCACCACTAGTACTATTTTTATCATTCACATCACCTACCCAATCAACATCAGTAAAAGAACTCAAAGTAATATCATCATCTTTAGGATACCACAACCCAAAATCAACTATCCCCTTCAAGTATTTGAAAATCCTCTTCACAACAATCACATGAGATTCCTTAGGATCAAATTGAAATCTTGCAACAATGCATACAACATTCATGATAAGAGGTCTAGTTTGGGTCAAATAGAGTAATCCACCAATCATTGATCTGTATCTAGTCTGATTTTATTTCAGAGAATCATCATCTTGTGTCAACTTGCATCTGGTCACCATAGGTGTACCAACTAGCTTTGAATCTTCCATACCAAACTTCTTTAGCAATTCTTTCACATACTTGGACTGAGATATAAAGATTTCTTTATCTAGCTAAGTAATTTGTAATCCCAAAAAGAATTTCATCTCACCAATCATAGACATCACAAACTCATTTTGAATCTCATCAACAAACTTCATGCACAAACTATCATCTCCTCCAAAAATGATATCATCAACAAAGACTTCAAAAATCAAATCTTTATCATCATCAATCTTGAAATATAAATTACTATCAATGGTACCTTTATTAAATACAAGCTTCAACAAATACTTGTCCAATCTGGCATACCATGCTCTTGGGGCTTGCTTAAGTCCATAGATTGTTTTCTTCAACCGACAAACCATATCTCCCTAATTAGTCAATTGAAATCCATCAGGTTGCTCAACATACACTTCTTCCAATTCGCCATTTAGAAATGCTGACTTGACATCCTTCTAATAAACCTTGTAGTTTTTGTAATCAACATAAGCAAGAAATAGCCTCATAGCTTCAATCCTAGCAACAAGGGAAAAAAGTTTCTTCAAAGTCAATTCCTTCCATCTGAGAATATCCTTTACACACCAGTCTTGCTTTGTTTCTAACAACTTCTCCTTGCTCATTTAGTTTGTTTCTAAAGACCCATTTAGTTCCAATTACATTTTTGTTCTTAGGTCTAGGAACAAGAATCCATGTATTATTCTTCTCAATCTGTTGTAGTTCCTCTTTCATAGCTTCCACCCAATGTTCATCTTTGCATGCTTCATTGACACTATTAGGCTTAGTCTTTCAAATCAAACAATATTCTTCTGTAATTTTTCTCCTAGTCTGAACACCTTTGTTCTTATCACCTATAATCTGATCTTCTGAATGATTTAGTCTTACATACCTTGGAGTCTTAGGACGTTCTTGAACTTCTAGCTCTTGTGATCTCTCTTTGCACTTTCACTAGTTCCTTCCTCTTGATTTTCTTGATTCACCAGAATGATCTGAACTTTATTTTGAGTATTAACTTTCTTTCATGTGACTAAACTATTATTCTAACTATCTAAATCATATTTGCAAGTTCTAGATGGTCTAGCTCTGTCTTCATCAACCTTGACATTAGCACTTTCAAATATTGTTGCCCAATTTTCACCTACGGGCTCAATCAGGCAGGATAATCATGTGATAGATGTTCGAGAAGGCCAAATGGAACATTTGCAACAAGGGAAAAACTCATACATCTGATGCTAGGTCACAAGGAACTTAGTCAGAGAGCCTGCCTTAGTCAAGTTCGGCATGAAAATCCTCTAAGGAGAGAGTCGCCAAGACTGTCATGATGTCTCGCCGACCAACAAGGGGCCTCACTGAATGGAGGCATCATCGCCAACATGTCTTACCGATGGGGTGTGGTCTTGCCGAAAGGAGGAAGCATCGGAAAAACAAGCGAGCTTCGCTGTAGGGTCTCACTGAAGTCAAAAGGTCTCCCCGACTCTAAAGCCTCTCGACACAGGAGTTGAATTCTTTGAGATGTCTCAGTGATAAATAAGAGTCTTCCTGACTGAAATGAACCTTCGCCAAAGCAAAGCGCCTTCAGCAAGATGTCTCACCGACTTCTTGTGGTTTCACCGAAACAAGGGGGGGCTTGATGTAATGAATGTCGTCGGTATAATAAGGTAAGGTCTTGGCATAGGGTCTGGCCGATCAAGCGAAGTCACACTGAAACGAAGTGCTCCCGGCATAGGATGGTCATCTCGAGGAAATGTCTGGCTGACAGGCCAGGGTCTTAGTGATAGTATGGGGATTAGCCAAGAGGTCTCACCGACGAGTAATGTCTCGCGAAGGGAAGCAGCGTCACCGAAAGGAAGTGAGCTCGGAAGAAAGTCTCATCAATAACGAGGAGTCACGCCGACATGCCTTGTGCCTTCAGTGTAATGCAAGAAGCTCAGCAAGAAGTTCCGCTGACACATGAGAGTCACCCCGACAGGATCCCAGTTCACCAAAAGGAAGGTCAAGTCGCCAAGATGTCTCAGCGAATGGCAAAGGCCTCGCCGAGAGGAATTGAAATCGGCATAATGTCTCACCGAGGGCTTAGTGTCTCACCGAAGGGATGTTTGAGCCTGGGGAAGTGGTTGAGCTTTGCCATAAGGTCTTGCCGAATGTAGAAGGTCCCCCCGACATATATGACATCGGCGTAACTCCCAGTCGTCGGAGCAATGTCTTGCCGACATGGTGTGGTCTCAGCGATGAAAGCAGATATCAGTATGACTATTGGACCTCTCTATGAAGTCTTCCTGACTTTCTAGAGTCTTTCTAAAAGAAATGTAGAGCTCGGTGGAGTGGAATACATTCGGGGTGACATCAATAAGCTCCTGCCGACCATGAGGGGTGCATTCGATATAGCATCTGGAGCTCGATGAGAGGCCCCGCCAATAGCGAAGAGTCTCACTGAATGAAATCTTTGAGCTCGGAGTCTCCCCAAAATGAAGGAGTTTTCCAAAGAATGGATATTTTGACATGATATCTCGGTGACCCAATGAGTCTCACCGACTGTTGAGCACAGGAGGATGGACCCTCGCCAAGTAGGATGAGTCACCATAATGTCTTGTTGAAAGCTAGATGTCTCCCTGACTTATATAAAAAAAAAGTCCTCCCCAACATGAGATGAGTTCGCTGAGGGGTATTTCCTTCGAAAAAAGATCCTCCCGATAGCGATTGTCTTGGCGACCATAGTGATGATATCAGTATGAACTTTGGGATTGCCATGACTCTCATCGATAGTGCCATATTATGCCGATAGCTTCAGAGGGGCATAATCGCATCGGCAAGACACTTCTGGTGTCTTGCCGAGATGCGATTCTGATAGAACAAGCTTTTGACCATAGGGGAATCCATGTGGAATGTGCCCATCCAATCAGAGAGAGCTACGGGTGAATCGTTGGCAGCTTGACCAGTGCCAAGAAGATCAACAGAATGTGAATCGACACGGATCTTCTCTAAAGTCAGAAGCATTCAAGGTAGCTCAACCGAAGAGGTTCAAGAAGGACATGAGGAATAGAAGTAAATGCATTTGGCAGCTACAAAAGATCTGAAGAGGACCATTCATGGAAGCGACTTCTTCACCGACATGGACAACAAGGACACGCAGGAATGCAACATTAATTTTAATCAAAAGATCTAAGGATATTTTTTCCTGAGGACTGATATTTTTGTAAACCCTAAGGGGCCGACACACTTTTGATATATAAGGCATTTTTTGCCTTTTTGTAAGGAGTTCTCCTGATGCTTTTTCTAAAGTCTGTGACTTTTTACAGTCCTCTCTCAGATTAGCAAAATTATGTAACTCAACTTGGAGCATGTTATATAAAATCTACCTTGGTTACCATTGATGGTTCATTTTTTTCCTTCTAATTATTGTGAAGTATTGTGCATCTTTTAGTGATTCATCAAGCTACTTAGTGAAATATTTCTTTTCCTTATAAGCTTTGTTTCATGTTTGCGTGCCTTTCTTTGCAAAAGTAGTATCATGTAGGTTACAAACTATTTTTACTCAATTTTGCACATGCGCTTTCAACTTGTGAAAATCTGCTTTTCCTTCTTGAAAGTATGTGCATGTCAAACCTGTCTATATGCATAATCTACAGAATCTAGTTGTGCAGAACCATATCCATCGTTAGTATTCAAGTGTAGCTTGAGTGTCTCATTGCTTTTATCAATTCGGTGTATCACCATATGAATAGCTTTAATTTATGTACTCCTTCTCCCTTCCCTTTACATAATCATTAGTTTAGGTGACACCAAAGGAAGCCGACCTTCTCTAGAGGTTCATTTCAATCTTAAGTGACCCACAACCTTGAAATGATCCCATGTTTCTCTAGAAAGCTCAGTTTCATAACTCAACATAGGGTGCAATTTCTTGGTGATAACAGTTTTGGAACGCCCGGTGGGACCAGTTTCACATTATGTTATTGGTTTAGTATGCAACCGGCGAGTTCCAGGCTTTACAAAAGTCATTTGTGCATACTTGGTGACTCCGTAGAGAGAAAGAACTTCAGAATCAGCGCCTTCTATAGTTTATGAGAAGAGGTCAGACAAGGAGCAGCTTGTTCTCTTTTGAATATTTGCAGCTGTCACCACCAAGAAGATAAGGCAGAGCAACGGAAAGGCCAGGGACAACATCTGTTTATTCCAAAAGAGCCAAAATCTACTCCATCTGTGGGATCACACATTACTGTCCCGTCTTTGGTTTCCTCTAGAGTGCAAGTAAATCCACCTCAGCCACCTCCAATGGCCACTCCAAGGAATCAACCCTTTGTTGATTTTAATGGAGGGAGCCCCTTGAATTTGGCACAACACAATGACATTCCAATGGCAGCCTTGAAGAGTCTGCCAATTTCACGGGAGAAGATCAAACTACCCCAGTGGAACACATGTGAGATGTGGCTTCGTTATGCGGAGTCCATCACGTAACTCAAGAGGATGTTGCTGTGAGATTATTGGTTACTTCACTGAAAGGAAGAGTTGTACAATGGTATAGGGGCTTAGCGTTCGATTCAATTGCAACTTGGGATGAATTTGGAGACAAGTTGCATAAACAATTTCAGGATAGGTCTGATAATTTGTCCTTGTTGGAACAATTGACTACAATTAAGAGGGCCCCTCAGGAGTAGATGAATGACTTCAATTTTAGATTTCAAAGAACCTAGGATAGAATCCATGCAATGGTGAGGCCTTCACCTGAGTACGCCTTCCTGTATTATCTTAGAGTTATAAACAGCGATATTTTAGTTATGATACAATCAATGGGGGGTGTTTCTCTACCAGACACATTTGAAGTAGCAATCAGAGCTGAAAACAGCCTAATAGAGATTGGTAAACTTGCTCCTAGGCCACCAATGCCTATATTTCCAGAGATTCATGCAAATATCCCTTTGTAGATACCACCTTTTGCACCCCTGCCACCTGTTCCAGCTACTGCAACACAAGAAAATACTGTTCCAAGTTCTTCAAATGAGTTGCAGGAAATTAAAAGTCTATTACAGACTTTTGGTAATAAGCTTGTAAACTTGGAGAAATAGCAATCGTATATCAGGCCTTATCAACAGTAGAGTTCAGGTCAGCAACAAGCATATCAAGGTAATAGAAATCATAAGGAGTAGCCACACTTGCAAGCTGATCATGCTGGCGTAAAGGTACATCATAAGGTAAACCCAGCAGTACCCTTTAACATTCTTGATAGTATGAAAAGGACAAATGTAACGATGTCTATGTGGGATTCATTAGTCATCCCAGGTCAAAAGGATATGTTATAGTCAGCCTTGACAAGTTTGAAAATGTCTGATTAATCTGAGTCTCCAATAGGTCAAGTTAGGACTTTTTTGACAAATAATCCCCAAGAAAATGATAAACAACCTAGCAAAGAGGCAGGAAAATAATTCAAACCACCTCCCTTTTACGTGTTAGTGATCATTGGTGATAAATTAGTTCATAACTGTATGGTAGACAGTAGAGCTAGTAGCTCTGTGATGCCAAAGCAGATTGCTGACAAGCTTGGGCTAAAGTATCAACCTTTAGAGAAAGGAGTAATCCAATTGGACGGTACCTCCATTAATACACTGGGCATCATTAAAGATTTGAGTCTTACCTTTTGTGCTTGTCCTAATTTTTTAGTTCCCCAAGACATATGTGTCATAAACCTTCCACCTTTCTTTTCCTTGTGCCTCTCAAGAGACTTTATAGCCAAGATAGGTGGTTATGTGTCAGCTGATTGGTCACATATGCTATTTAGAACAAGATATGGAACCAAGGTTACCATTAAACCTGAAAGATTGGCTAAGGATCACATTGAGCCATATAACCCAAGTCCCATCAATGCTGCTCCTATTGCTGCAAACACAAATTGTGTCATTTTCACTAACAATGAGTTGGTTGTTGCTCAAGAACTTCAAACAAAAGTTGTTCCTGATGTGTTTCTACATGAATGGGCAGTATGGGTAACTAGTATGGGTAACTATGTCATACTTGAGCCTGACGCAGAGATTCCAAACCTTGAAAGGATTCAAGTCAGCTACTGCAATTACAAGGTGGACTTTGGGAAATGTTCTTTGATGGTTCCAGAAGCAAGAATGGAGTAGGTGGAGGTGCAATGTTGATTTCTCCACAGGCTGATAAGTATTTTTCAGCTTTTCGTTTTGCTTTTGCATGTTCTAATAATACTGTTGAGTATGAGGGCCTTGTTCAAGGTCTTGAGTGGGCAAGGAAGAGAGGAATAACTCGCTTGAAAGTTCATGGGGACAGTGAATTAATTTTCAATCAAATAAGAGGCCTGAATGTTGCTAAAAATGATGCACTAAAGTCTTATAGAAACAGAGTGTGGAATATGCTTGAGGATTTTGATGCCTTTAACTTAGTGTCTATTCTAGGGAACTAGAACAAACATGTTGATAGGTTTGCAGCCATTGGAGCATAGTTTAATATTCCAAGTGACATTAGAAAAGAGAAAGTATAGCAGTATGTGAAAGTTGTGGTCAGGCCATCAATTCTTGATAACAACATTCACTGGCAGGTTTTTGATAGCAATGAATAGATTCTATCTTTTTTGCTCGAAGAGGATCAGTTCTCCATGGTGAATCAAGCAAAACTTAAGCAGCAGTATGATGATCAAGTCATACAGCTGAAGACAAATAAATTACCCAAGGGTCTTCTCACCTTAGAGTCGATTTCCAGTACTGATGATCAACTTAAAAAGGGTAAAGCTGGCTTGCAAATCAGACAAGAGCATTATGAAGAACTAGAGATTTTCAAAGGTAAACTCCTTAAGATAGGAAAAATTTGTTCACATGAAGATAAACAATATTTTGTTTCCTTATGCCAAGAATTTCATGATGTCTTTGCTTGGGAATACTCAGATTTGAAAGGGTTTGATCCCCATATTGCTCAGCACACAATTGAGTTAGAACCTAATGCTAAGCCAGTAAGGCAGAAACAAAGGCCCTTGAATCCTAAGCTTGAGCCTTTAATGATTAAAGAGCTAACCAAACTAGTTGAGGGGCGTATCATCTTTCCTATTAAGCATACTTCATGGGTTTCTAACCTTGTACCGGTTAGGAAGAAGAATGGTGAAATAAGACTTTGTGTAGACTTTAGGGATCTTAACCGAGCATCTTTGAAAGATCACTACCCGCTGCCCTCCATGGAACAAATCTTACAAGTAGTTGTCGGTTCTAAAATATTTTCCTTGTTAGATGGTTTTTCGGGCTATAATCAAGTGCTGGTTAAAGAGGAAGATCAGTTCAAAACTGCTTTTACAACTAAGTGGGGCACCATGGCATACAAAATGATGCCTTTTGGTTTATCTAATGCTGGTGCCACGTTTCAGAGGGCCATGGACATGGCGTTTCAAAAATTTATCAATAAGATTATGCTGATTTATTTAGATGACATTACTGTTTATTCTAAGAACGTTGATGAACATTTGTCACACCTTAAGCAAGTTTTTGAAAAATGCAGAGAGTTTGGTATATCTCTCAATCCTACAAAAAGTATTTTTGCAGTTCATGAAGGTAAACTGTTAGGCCATATAGTATCAAAGGATGGAATTACTATTGACCCTAAAAGAGTTAAAGCCATACTTGATTTTCCATTACCCAGTCACAAGAAGGGTCTACAGAGCTTTTTGGGGGGAATCAATTTTCTGAGAAGGTTTTTTCTAGATGTCGCAAACCTGTTACAGCCTTTGACAACTTTGTTAAAGAAGAATGCAATTTTCAGTTGGACTGGAGAAGCAAAACACAGTTTTGAAGAAATCAAGGAAGCTTTAGCATCAGCTTCAACACTGGTAAATCCGGATTTCTCTAAAGAATTCTTTTTGTATGCTTTTGGCAATGCTGGTTCAATCTCTGCAATGCTGGTTCAAAAAAATAATGATAATTTAGAAGAGCCCATAGCTTTCTTTAGCCAAGTACTTGCTAATTATGAAGAGAGGTATACTTTTGTTGAGAAACATGTTCTCGTTGTGATCATAAGCCTGAAGAAGTTTAAGCCTCTAGTTTCAAACAATAAAATTAATATTCTGGTTGCACACTCAAGTGTGAAGGAATTTTTTTTGAATAAAGATCTGAATGAAAAAAGGGTAGGGTGGATCACTAAGGTTATGGAATATGATTTGGATATCAAGATTACCAAATTGATTAGAGGTAAAGGTCTATGTGAACAACTTGCTATAGGGTCAATCAGTGAAAATGAATTAGGAAAGGATGTTGTGTTTGCTAATATGAATGAGTCTCAGGATGCTCAAGACGATGTTCCTGTGGTAACAATTAATTGGGTTCAAGACATGACCCAATTTTTACAAACTGGTGAGTGTCCATTAGGTTTGAACAGAGCCAAAAGAAGATACTTCAGACTGCATTCCATATCATACGTGCTGGTAAATAATGTTCTTTTTAAAAAGGATCTAAATGGTGTTTTGTTAAGATGTATTCACAGTGATCAGATTGAAAAGGTAGTTCATGAGTTTCATGATGGAGTTGCAGGGGGTCATTTTGCTCCAAGGAAAACTGCTTGGAAAATCATGAGAGCTGGTTACTACTGGCCCAACTTATTTAAGGATGCATATGCTTGGTCAAGAAAGTGTATCAAATGTGCCTTATTTGTAGGAAAAGAAAAGCTGCCTACTATGCCTCTACATCCAATTCAAGTGGACTAGCCCTTCATGAGATGGGGGATCAACTTTATTGGGTTGATTAATCCACCATCCAGTACTGGTCACAAGTGGGTGCTGACTGCTACAGACTATTTCACATAATGGATAGAGGTAGTAGCTTTAAATGAAGCAAAAAATTCTTCAGTTTTGAGCTTCTATGAGGATATAGTCACCAGATTTGGAGTTCTTGACTCTATCATATCTGATAATGCTCTGGAATTTGTAGGTCTAAGAGTAACTAATTGGGCCGTTAAACATGGAATTCATTTGAATACATCCTCAAATTATTACCCTTAGGGTAATGGTTTAGCTGAAAGCACAAATAAGAATCTCGTTAGGATTATCAAAAGAACAGTGGAGGATAATCAAAGGACCTTACACATTAAATTAAAATATGCACTTTGGGTAGACAGAGTGACTCCTAAGAGGTCTATGGGTAATTCACCATACATGTTGGTTTATGGCAAAGAGGCAAGACTGCCTTTGTCTGTAGAGCTTCCAACTCTTGACATTGTTCACCAGTTGGAGATGCTTGAGGAACAAGACCCAATGTCTGTGAGATATTCAGAGCTCATGGAGCTCCAGGAAGTGAGATACAAAGCAATGAAAGCTTTGGAGTATCATCAGCTCCAAACAAAGAAGACATTTGACAAGAAGGCTACAGAAAAAAAAATTCAAGGTGGGAGATCTCGTGCTGAAATGGGATGTTCTGAAAAGCAGGCCAGGCATCACACCAAGTTTGACAATATGTGGACAGGCCCATTTATTATTAAACACTGCAAAGAACACAATTCTTATCAACTGGCCACAATAGAAGGTGAAGTACTTCCTATCCCAGTTAATGGGATACACCTCAAGCCTTGTTTTCAAGTCTGACGAGTTCCTCTATTGTACATATTAGGTTAGGTTTTATGTTTTCCATAAGTGTTCCAGCACAGTAAATATTTTTCTTTCAGTTTCCCCTATCTTGTCATTTTTTTTGGCAACCTATTGTGTTCTATGAGTCTCAAGCGAATTTCAGCCATGTACGAAGTTACCCTAGGTCTATTTCTGAGGCTTCCTAATGACTCCATGTCCAATGGACAAGTTTTGGCTACTGGTTTCTATGTTTAGCAGGCAAACATCCAGTTGAGGTTGCTAGAAATGTTGCCCAATTTTCACCTACGGGCTCAATTAGGCAGGATAATCATGTGATAGATGTTTGAGAAGGCCAAATGGAACATTCGCAACAAGGGAAAAAATCATACATCTGATGCTAAGTCACAGGGAACTTAGTCAGAGAGCCTGCCTTAGTCAAGTTCAGCATGAAAATCCTGTAAGGAGAGAGTCGCCAAGACCGTCATGATGTCTCGCCGACCAACAAGGGGCCTCGCTGAATGGAGGCATCATCGCCAACACGTCTTACTGATGGGGTGTGGTCTTTCCGAAAGGAGGAAGCGTCGGCAAAACAAGCGAGCTTCGTTGTAGGGTCTCACCAAAGTCAAAAGGTCTCCCCGACTCTAAAGGCTCTCGGCATAGGAGTTGAGTTCGCTGAGATGTCTCGGCAATAAAGAATAGTCTTCCCAACTGAAATGAACCTTCGCCAAAGCAAAGCGCCTTCGGCAAGATGTCTCACCGACTGCTTGTGGTCTCGCTGAAACAAAAGGGGGGGCTCGATGTAACGAATGCCATCAGTATAATAAGGTAAGGTCTCGGCATAGGGTCTAGCCAATCAAGCGAAGTCACACCGAAATGAAGTGCTCCCGACGTAGGATGGTCATCTCGGGGAAATGTCTGGCCAACAGGCCAAGGTCTCAGTGACAGTATGGGACTTAGCCAAGAGGTCTCGCCGAAGGGAAGCAGCGTCGCCGAAAGGAAGTGAGCTCGGCAGAAAGTCTCATCGATAATGAGGAATCACACTGACATGCCTTGTGCCTTCGGTGTAATGCGAGAAGCTCGACAGGAAGTCCCACCGACACATGAGAGTCACCCTGATGGGATCCCAATTCGCCAAAAGGAAGGTCAAGTCGCCAAGATGTCTCAGCGACTGGCAAAGGCTTCGCCAAGAGGAATTCATATTGGCATAATGTCTCGCTGAGGGCTTAGTGTCTCACCGAAGGGATGTTTGAGCCTAGGGAAGTGGTTGAGCTTTGCCATAAGGTCTCGCCGAATGCAGAAGGCCCCCCCAACATATATGACATCGGCGTAACTCCTAATCGTCGAAGCAATGTATTGCCGACATGGTGTGGTCTCAGCGATGAAAGCGGGTATCAGTATGACTATTGGACCTCGCTATGAAGTCTTCCCGACTTGCCAGAGTCTTGCCGAAAGAAATGTAGAGCTCGATGGAGTGGAATACGTTAAGGGTGACATCAATAAGCTCCTGCCAACCATGAGGGGTGCATTTGGTATAACATCTAGAACTTGATGAGAGGCCCCACCGATAGCGAAGAATCTCACCAAATGAAATCTTTGAGCTCAGAGTCTCCCCGAAATGAAGGATTTCACCAAAGAATGGAGATTTTGACATGATATCTCGGTGACCCGATGAGTTTCACCGACCATTGACCATAGGAGGATGGACCCTCGCCAAGTAGGATGAGTCGCCGTAATGTCTTGCCGAAAGCTGGATGTCTCCACGACTTATATATATAAAAAAAAATCCTCCCCAACATGAGATGAGTTCGCCGAGGGGTATTGCCTTCAGAAAAAGATCCTCCCAATAGCGATTGTCTTGGCAACCATAGTGACGATATCGGTATGACCTTTGGGCTCGCCATGACTCTCATCGATAGTGCCATGTTATACCGATAGCTTCAGAGGGTCATAATCGCATTGGCAAGACACTTCTGGTGTCTTGCCAAGATGCAATTCTAATAGGATGAGCTTTTGACCATAGGGGAATCCATGTGGAATGTGCCCATCCAATCAGAGAGCTACGGGTGAATCGTTGGCAGCTTGACCAGTGCCAAGAAGATCAATAGAATGTGAATCGACACAGATCTGCTCTAAAGTTAGAAGCATTCAAGGTAGCTTGGCCGAAGAGGTTCAAGGACACGAGGAATAGAAGTAAATGTGTTTGATAGCTATAAAAGATCTGAAGAGGACCATTCATGGAAGCGACTTCTTCAGTGACATGGACAACAAGGACACGCAGGAATGCAACATTAATTTTAATCAAAAGATCTAAGGATATTTTTTCCTGAGGACTGATATTTTTGTAAACCCTAAGGGGCCGACACACTTTTGATATATAAGGAATTTTTTGCCTTTTTGTAAGGAGATCTCTTGATGCTTTTTCTGAAGTCTGTGAATTTTTACGGTCCTCTCTCAGATGAACAAAATTATGTAACTCAACTTGGAGCATGTTATATAAAATCTACCTTGGTTACCATTGATGGTTCATTTTTTTCCTTCTAATTCTTGTGAAGTATTGTGCATCTTTTAAGTGATTCATCAAGCTACTTAGTGCAATCTTTCTTTTCCTTATAAGCTTTGTTTCATATCTGCATGCCTTTCTTTGCAAAAGTAGTATCGCGTAGGTTACAAACTGTTTTTACTCAATTTTTCACATGTGCTTTCAACTTGTGAAAATCTGCTTTTCCTTCTTGAAACGATGTGCATGTCAAACCTGTCTGTATGCATAATCTACAAAATCTAGTTGTGTAGACCCATATCCATCATTAGTATTCAAGTGTAGCTTGAGTGTCTCATTGCTCTTATCAGTTTGGTGTATCACCATAGGAATAGCTTTAATTTATGTACTCCTTCTCCCCTCCCTTTACATAATCATTAGTTTAGGTGACACCAAAGGAAGCCAGCCTTCTTCGGAGGTTCATTTCAATCTTAAGTGACCCACAACCTTGAAATGATCCCATGTTTCTCTAGAAATCTCAGTTTCATAACTCAACATAGGGTGCAATTTCTAGGTGATAACAACTACTTTCCTCAATCTCTTGTTGTAGCACCAGTAGGCCTTGCTCTTAGTAGAATAACAAGGAAAGATTCCTTCATCACTTCTAGCATCAAAATTTCCTATATAATCATCTCTTTTAATATGGCATTTACTCCCAAAGATTTTGAAATATCTAATAGTAGGCTTGTGACCAAACTATAGCTCAAAAGGGATCTTACCTGTATCACCTTTGACTTGTACCTGGTTGACGGTGTAAACAATAGTACTCACAACTGCTCTCCAATAGATATGTGAAACATTTCCTTCGAGCATCATAGTCCTAGAAACGTCTTGAATTGTCATGTTCTTCCTTTCTACAACTCCATTTTGTTTAGGGGTTTGTGGGGAAGATAATTGTCTCTTTATCCCATGCTCTTCACAAAAAGAATTAAACTCATGGGAAGTGAATTCACCACCTCTATCTGATCTCAAACATTTAATCTTTAGACCTGTCTTTGTCTCAACCATAGCCTTAAAAATATTGAATTTCTCTATAGCTTCATATTTTTCCCTTAAGAAAGTAACCCACATTAATCTAGAGTAATCATCAATAAGTAACATGAAGTACCTGTCTCCTTTGAAACTTATGACTCTAGAAGGACCACACAAATCAATATGAACAAGCTCCAACACTTTATTTGAACAATGTTGTTTGCTCCAAAATAAAATTTTAGTGTTCTTCCCTAACTGACATTCCTTGCATATAGTATTAGTAGGCTTTACCAACTTAGGAAGATCTCCCACTGCTTGAGTATAACTTATCTTGATAATATTGTCAAAGTTTACATGAAACCTTCTCCAATGCCACAACCAACTTTCTTTAACTTGAGCAATCAGACAACTTTTACTAGTAGCACTCAGGTGAAAGATGTTACCTTTTGTTTTTGTACCTAAAGCAATCACATTTCTGGAACTCCCCAATATTCTACACTTTCCATTCTTGAATTGAAGATTGTATCCCTTGTCAACCATTTTTCCAACAATTAAGAGATTGTGCTTCAAACCTTCCACATATAGAACATCATTAGTATTATTCTTACCATCAAGAGAAATGGATCCTCTACCACAAATTACACCAGCTTTGTCATCACCAAATCTTACAACACCACCATCATACTTTTCCAAGCTCACAAACTTTCTTTTATCACCTGTCATGTGATGAGAGCATCCATTGTCAATCACCCATTCATCTTTTTCTTCAACTCTAGCCACTAGAGCTTTCTCCACATTTGTACAACTAGTAGATTCAGTAGGGGTTGGACCATTTTTCTTAATAGCAATAAATACCTATTCATCTTCACTTACATTCCCTTTATCAGATTCATCATCTGTCACACCTTCATCAGCAACATAATAACACTTTCTTTGGAATCTAGGCTTATTAGGTCTTGGCTTAGGAACTCTTTCTGGACATCTTGATGCAAAATGACCTATCTTATTGCAAGAAAAACATTTAATAGGTAATTTCCCTTTATACTTACCTTTTCCTTTGGCTTCCCTTTTGACAATAAGTGCTTCAAGCTCGTCTAGTTTTCTCTCCTCTTCTTCAATCTCACTCATTTCCTCCTCATACTTGAATATCTTTCTAGAATAAATTTCTCCTGGATCATATCTCTGCTTATCCTTCCCGAAAGTAGTAGCTTTGAATGTAGATTCTATCTCAGGAAGAGCATCACCAAACTCACTTAACTCAAAATTTGTAAGATTACCAATCAACATGTCTCTAGTTACATTTGTCACAATCCAAATCTCCTCAATAGCAGTAGCTTTAGCTTTGTATGTAGTAGGCAAGGATCTGAGCACTTTGGCAACAATTTCTGATTCATCCAATGTTCCACCAACACATTTGATACTACATAGAAGTTCATTCACTCTTTGCATGAAAGAAGTAATGTTCTCGTCATCACCCATTCTCAACATTTCATATTTCCCTTTCAGGCTTTGCAGCTTAACAACCTTCACATGTGTATCACCTTCATACGAAGTTTCTAACTTTTTCTAGATCTCATAAGCAATCTTCAGATCCATAACATTTGTCATCTCAGAATCAGTTAGAGAACTCAACAAAGCTTCCTTAGCCCTGATATTATATTCAACATCCTTAATCTCAATAGCAGTAGAAGGACCATTATGTGGGATAACATACCTATTCCTTGTAACATTCTAGAAGAGTTCACCAATGCATCTCAGATGACACTCCATTCGAGCCTTCCACAGAGAATAATTTGTTCCATTAAATCTTGAACTATCCTTCTTATATGTTTCAATCCCTGATCACCTAGAGCTATCAAAATTCTTCTGAGGAACTTGCACTAATACCAATTGTTGGCAACACAAGGGTAGAAAATTGAGAGGGGGGTGAATTAGTTGTCACAAAAATTTAAACTTATCAAACTTATTAACCTTATTCTCAGATCTGATAAATAACCATGAAAGCATAAACCATCAACACATCAGAAATACACATAACACCAAGATTTTTTTACATGGAAACCTTGTTAGGGGAAAAACCACGGTGGAGGTTAGTCCACAAGATTATACCCTGTTAAAAGTATAAAGAAAAATAAATGGGGAATGCACTTTCATTTAGGCACACTTCCTAGAGCTCATTGCTCAAATACAGAAAGGCTTACTGCCCAAAAGAAGACACACTGTCTTACAAAAAAAATTGGATTACATCCACAGGATTTTGAACTGAGAAAATAACATTAGCAAATGCCCGATTACAGTTTTGGTCAAGAACATGAACACTTCTTCACACTTTGCTCACTCTTCTTCACACTCTGCGTCTACCTTTGAATGAATAGGAAATTATTCATACATCTCATACATGCATCTACTTTCAAATGGAATAAACAATCACATATATATATCCGTAATAAGAAATTACATCGCTACATGTCGGCCTCAATAAAAAAATAAAACATATGCAAACTGTCAGCCGAAAACAATAAATAATTTTCAATGTGAATCGACCAATGTCGGCCACAACAAAGTGAGGACCCAAATCAACATGATCGAACACAAAACACCTTCAAAAATTATTCCTTGAAGATCCACAACATCAAAAATTATTCCTTGAAGATCCACAACATGCTACAACACCCTGTTGGCCAAGAACATGAAAAACATGAACACACAAGAGAAAATATCTAATCGTGAGCACAACGATCAATGCGGATGTGCAACATAGATAGAGCACAATGTAGAAACATCCACAAACATCATGAATCACTAGAGAAGCATCCACAACAACTGAACTTACTAGAATCACATCATCTTCATTCAAGAACACCAGTTGAAGCAACATAATGACTGTTAGAACACAACTGCTCATAACTTGATCAAATCTTCATGCGGATCTCTGGTATTTAATGTGGATAAACTAGATATACTAAAAAAAAAACCCTTTAGTCCACAACCTCTGATCATTAATGTACTAAGCTAACCAATAGACTGAACTTCACTTCACCGCTGACAACCTACAACTTATTTTATTACAATTTCCTCAATATCCTCGACATATGCAACCTTGAAGACATTAATGCCAATAGTGTTGACTTCAATGACAACCACATATCAGCAACATCCAACAAATACAATAAATACTATAAGGATACCACAAAAAATACAATTCCCTTGTTACAAACACTATGAAGGTTTTGTGAAAAATATATCATGTTTGAGACAATTCTATACACAATAAACTCATTCATTGGCGTCAGCAAAGGAATTGTTAAAAAACCAAGTTTTACTTAAAGAATTTTCATTACAACATTAGATTCATCTTCAAACATTACGACAATGAAATCATTAAATATTATCGCTTATTTCAATCATATACTATAATAGCAGCTGTAACTATTGATTTCCTAATACATTTAAACCATATACATTAACACTTATACCATTGATGTCACAAAATTAAGAGCAATAACTGTACCAACATTTCTCAAATAATCTCATGAGACTAAAATAAGAAAATTTCACCAATATCTAAAATTTACAGAGGTTTGATAGAGACTTTTTCCAACTCACAATATATAAAGTGTCAATAATACAATTAAGAATCTCATTTAACCAATATTTTTCAACAAACTTTGATGACACCAAATATACCTGCAATACATTGAATAGAGCATCACATTCCTACTCACCTCCCAACCATAGGACTATAAAGTCCACCCCCGAGTGGGAGACAAAGTCCATTTGTACAACTCAATGGAAGAACAAATAATCATAAACAAAGACTCACTCACAAAGAACCCGATCAAATAATTCTTGTAAAGGGGGAGAAGGGGGATTCCCTTCCCTCTTGGGGCACAACATTTTTTCAATTTAAACAACCAACTCCATATGTACAACACATAATTCCTCCATTTACAACACCTCCACAATCAACCACTTCACAACCAAATTCTTCCATTCACAACACCTCCACAACCATCCACTTCACAACCAAATTCTTCCATTCACAACACCTCCACAACCCACCATTCTATATGCTATCCATCCCACAGTTCCATTCAAAACACATAAATTTTTTTTATGATAAATCCCAAAGAGAGGCTCCACACCCTTCTCAACCCCAAATGAAGGAGGCTCTCAACTCTCAAACAAGATCCGCTCCTTGTACACACCCAAACCCCCATTACACAAACAAAGATTCTTCAAAAAACAAAAAATTACACAAATTTTCTCAACACAACAAAATCTATCAAACATTCAATAACTACATCAAAATTTCCAAATCAAAACAGAAAGCATACCTTGGCTGTCCAAGTTAGGATCAACCCATTAACCAAAACAAAGTATCCAATAACTTATCTTTGTTAATGTCCTTCTACCACCAATTTATTTCAGCCATACCCAAAGAAGCAACAAAATTCACACACCAAATGAATTACCCCAAACTAAAGAAAAGTAGTAAAAAGAATTAAGAAGACAACCATACCAAATCCCTCTTTAAAATAGAATTTCTCCCAACTGTTCAACTTCCCTCAAATGAAAAGATCATTCAAATAAAAACATATTTCCCTCCACAAAAAATCATATAAATCAAATTACTCTTAACATTAAACCCCCCTTAAAAGCCAATAATCAAACATTTAGCATTTGGACTTTGTCTCCAATTCTTAAGGAATCTAGGCTTCCCACCTGCAACATCTCAATAGAAGCATTAGTACATTTTGGAAATTATAATCAAAACATTAAATATCAACATCAAAATTTTCTAACATCAAATAATTATAAGATCTATCATAATAATTAAAGACATTTATTTTTTCAAAAATTAAACATTCAACCAAAATACTTTATGATCAATTACTTTATTAAATGGTCATATTATTTCATTTATAAACAGATAAATATTTAAATATCCATAATCCAAAATCTCAATAACAACCATGTCCAAAACACACACACATTCCAAACGATATATATATATA
>VDFB02074123.1:0-17473 GCA_007258455.2 Sequoia sempervirens | reverse complement strand
AAATTACATTAGGATTTCATTTCATTTTCTATTCCATCATCTTGCATATATCCACCATCCTCTCATCTATCACAATCCCCTCCCATCCATTCATCCTTCATCCTTCTCCCTCCCATATCCATCTAATCTCTTATCACAATAATAATGCATCTTGTCCCTCCATCATTTTTATTCCATCTCACATCTCAATTCGATTCTCATCAATTCAATCTAGCACAAATCATCTAATCACATCCTCGGTCTTGTTCCCAGCCTTATTACAAGCCTCAATCCAATCATCCTCATCATCGTCCTCATCCTCGAGATGTATCCTATCCTTTGGTGTTGTTTTGAGATGTATCCTTCCCTCATCAACAACCCTTTTTATCATCATCTAGATGTATCCTTTCCCTTTATCCTTTTGTGTTGTCTTGGGATATTTCATCCCCTCAATGACAACACTCCATCCATCATCAACCCACTTTGGCTTGTGGCTTGACTGGGGCAACATCACCTTTATCCTTAACTCCATTTGTGCTTCCCAATCTCCTCTCGCTTATCATCTTCTCTTATCCATCAACTTTGCATCCTCTTCCTCATCCCCTTTCATCCATTTTGAGAGAACACCCGTGTCTCTTGAACTTGCATGTCCTCTTGAGGGGCATCCTCAATCCCTAACTTTCATCTTCACCCCCATCATCTTTCTTCCTAGTCACCCCCTTTTAATGACTAGGCATCTTTCCTGTAATCCGCCATCTCTTTGGGTTCTATATTTAATATTCTTTGAAATGATGCTACTTTGTAAATAATTCATCTCAAGAAGGAAAATGTAGACATCCAAATTTGACACTTTCATTTGTCCAAATTTATCCTTTTCATCTAAACATCCTCTTATTTGCATTAATTAAGTAATATCACTATTATTTAATTAATACCTTCTAAAGTTCTTCTAATCCCTAATGTATCTAGTTAAATAATTAAATACCTTACTCTTCAATCCCCCCTTTCATCAAATGAATTAAATAAATATGACATTTATTTAATTCCTCACATGTCACATCTCTTTCTTAATCTTAATCAACCTCCTAATCTCATCATTAGGGATGTGCACATGCCTAATTTTTTATTAGGACATGTCACATCCTCCAAATTTTGCAAGTTGGCTTCTAATCTTCATTAACCACTAATTATCTTCTAATCACTAATCAGTTAAGTCTAATTAGTACCTTGGTCAACACTCCCCATCCCCCAAGGAATTTTTAATTCCTTTTTATTCACCCAAGATTCCTCTCTTCCCCATGTGAATTTTTCTTTCAAAAATCCTTATTCCCATGCAAGTTCTAGAACATTTGACTTGCCATATCACTCACATGTGCCAAGGATTTCTAGAACCTTTGACCTCTCACATCACCCACATGTGTCAAAATCCTACCTTTTTGGAAACCTTGCCTTATCCACTAGATTATTCCAATCATGTGAATTTTTAATTCACATTTATTTTCCCAACTACTTTCCTCTTCCCCGTGGAGATTTTTGAGGAATTCTAAAATTCCTCAAGTGTCACTTTCATTCTCACTTGGGGACAAGAAGTTCCTTTTTGAGGAAATCTTCTCATCTCCCAATGTACTTTCAAGGTACATGTCCTTCCTCCACCTCACCTACACCTCATCACATTCTTAGCCACTTCACCTTCCACATGTCAAGATGTGAGGGCTTGTGAGTTCTCAACTCACTATAGCCCTTCATCTTGGCCATGGTGGCTCAATCTTGACCATTGAATTCTCTAGAGAATTTAATTTCTTTTATAAATACCCCCTCTTCTAATGCATTTAAGAGACTTAGCCATTTGCACCCTTATGCTACCAAATTGCTCACTCACTTGCAAGCATTATCCTTCATTATCCACTAGCATTAGCATCTTAGTTTAACTGCATTTTTCCATTGTAGCTTCATCAAGATTCCATTATCTTGCATCCACCCCTTCATTTTATAGCCATCCAAGAAGCACACAAGTCAACAAAATCAAGGGCCAACCAAGGAGCTGCACAAAAATGTATAATCTTCATCTTCTTTTATCTTTCCTTTTGTGTTTCTTCCTTAGGATAATAGTTTGAGGTGATCTTGTGTTTTGTTTTGCATTCTAGTTTAGTTAGTTTGCACATTTAGATTAGAGTAAAACACTAGGCTCACACTTGGGTATTTTGTTGCATGCTATTCATATGGATGACAACACAACCTCGTGAATAGTCATGCCACACATTGGTGTCCTAGCTAATGACTTCCTCCTCTCAACCCCGTGTTCAACATTTGTATTTTCATTTATATACTTATTATTTTTATTTATCTATTATAATTATTTTCACTCAATTTATTTTCTTTTAAACATTTTAGTTAGTTATTTTTACTTTTCTATTTAAAAATAAAACCCTAAGAAAATGATAACTAGTGTGGTTTTAGATAAGTTTAGAACCATTGGTTTATCCTAGTGTAATAAATGAAATGTAATCTCAAAGGAAGTTTATTCTCCTTTTGTAATAGTGAAACAAGTTATGTTGGTGTGAATAAAACTCTTGTACCTAGTTAATTCTTACTAGGGGACTTATTCACATGTTAAGTTACTTAGGTCCTAAGATTTTTCTAGAAGACTTAGTTGTCATGTCTAGATCTTATCTTTTTGAATTTTATGTCAAGTTGGTTGTCTCATGAGGATTAAGATCTAGACATGACAACTAAGTTGGTTGTGAGTCAACTTCAATATCAACATGGAGATACTTGAGCATAGTTCAGATACATCACATCTCATTCTTCTTTCCACATCTTCCTTTCAAGAATGGGAAGACATCTTTCATATCATCTTGGTTTTGTTTCTTCCTAAGGGGAGGAATGTTGTTCAACAAGATTGCATCATCTTCAACATTCAATGTCGAGCTTCTACCATTGTAGGAGACTTACCATTGAGGGGGGTTGCATGGTCTCTCTTCTTCTTGTCTCTTATGGGGGGTATTTTTCCTCACATGGGGTTTTGTCCTTCTAATTCTTCATTAAGAGAATTTTGTATTTCATCTCTCTTTTGGGGATGAGTTTTATCCCACTAGGTTTTCTCCTTTTCTTTGTTTGTAAGAGATTGCAATTACATTTGTATATGGGTACATAACATGCCCTAGTATTCAAGACCCATCCTTGCATCTCTGCATCATTTTCATAATAATCTACTCCCTAAGTTGCACTTAAGGGGGTGTGTTGGTGTGAATAAAACTCTTGTACCTAGTTAATTCTTACTAGGGGACTTATTCACATGTTAAGTTTACTTATGTCCTAAGATTATTTCTAGAAGACTTAGCTGTCATGTCTAGATCTTATATTTTAGAATTTTATGTCAAGTTAGTTGTTGCATGTCATAGGATTAAGATACTTATCATGATCTTGTCTAATCCTATGTATCACCTTGGCTATATAACCAACGGGTTCCAATACATTGTATATTAAATTATTGGATATTCAATTCCATTGTAATCTTGAGCAGTGCATATTGATCTCTTTGTGCTTTCCATTTGGCCTCTAGATCTTGGGTAGCTATTTTCATAGCCAACTCTAATAGTTCCTACTTTATAACTAGCTTTATCCCTAATAATTACTTAAGGAGGGTGATAATGAAAAAAATGTTTTCATATCTATCTTGACAAGATCTTATTCACACTATACTTAAGCTCAATTATAGAGATTTATTTGATTTTATCTCACCTCATGTGGAATCTACATGTCTACATGAGTCCTACCTTCTTACCTCCTCTTCCTTTCCTTTATACATAGGGCTCATTTTTATATTTTACAATTTATTTTTGTATGATGATTTTCTCTTACATATTCTTGTTTTGTGGAATTCTTGATTTTGCAAGTTTCTCTTGGTTGCTCCAACATGGATGCCTTTGATGAATCATGGCTTGAAAATTTTCCCTAAGCATAAGGTTTTTAATAACTCTTATGAATCAAAAAAATGTTAAAATTTGATTCTTGATATGAGAATTGGTTTCTTTTAGGAAATGTGCTTCAACCCTTCATCTTAATGTTAAGACACAAAAAGAGGAATTTCAAGCTATAGAACAAAAAAGTTTAATTTGTATGCTATAAAATTTATCTTTAGCCTTGAAAATATTAGAATAATTTTTAACTGGAAAGCTAGCTACGAGGATATATATATATATATATGTATGTATGTATATATATGTATATGTATGTATGTATGTATGGGCTCAATTAGATTCTCAAATCAAAACTTATGGCCTCCAAAATTTGGGCCTCCCACATAAAAAATGTAAGAACATCTATGCCACATAAGAGAGATGTAAGAGGAAGTTACACCTATTTACCAATTTATGAAACATGTTATGACATGTCATAAGACATGTTTGGAGGGAAATTTAATAGAGCCAAATAGAGTACCTAATTTAGTGAGTGGATTATGATGTTCTTATGGTTGGTGGAAGGAATATGTTATTTTTAGCCTATGGAGTCATCTTGGGATTTGGGTCTTGGATTTCTAACAAAATATTTGGGTGCCACATTTTGGATGTTTTTATATTATGGTCTAATACTTAACATTTTATGATCATGTATTTATTCTTCTATTTATTGGGTGCTTGAGATGAAGGTTTCATAGTTATTTTTTGTAGTTACTATTTGTTAGAGTAATAATGCATTAGCTAATGATTAATTAATCTTTAATTGATTATTATCTTAATTCATTTCATGCACTTAAGCTAAACTTAGGAGTGTTTTTCCATTTACTGAAATGAGATATTATTAGATCATTTTGTCTCATCACACAAGATGATGACACTTGTCATGATCTAATCCCTTTATAATTTAGGGTTTCTCTTATAAAGAACTCACTCTCATTGTATTATCTAAATGAAGATCTCCTTGAATACACTTCAGGTTTATTCTATAAGTTTTTCTTGTTGAGGAATAATAAATCATTATTTGCAACTCTCTTTGCGAGGAAGGTGTTTTTGTTCATTGTTTGATCCTAGTATTATGTTTATTCACAATTCTAACACTATTATTTGTTAGAATTATTCTACATATTTTGTTGGTGATATTGGACTGAAAAGGTTTAAACTCTAAAAGTGTATTGTAACCATTGATTATTGAATAATACATTGATTTACTTTGAAGTGTGAGGTTTTTCTCTTAAAAGGGTTTTCTCCATGTTAAACATTGTGTTATGGTATATTTTTTGTGATTATTTTTTTATAATTATATGAATAATCTATTTTTTATGTATACCTCTTATCATAGATTAGTGTAGGAAGTGAATTATGTACCTCTACTTCATTTTAATTTTGGGATTATTTTTTTGTTTTTGAATCCTTAGTATCCACCCTCCCATCCCTACCAACATTATTCTACTTCAATCCTTATTTGAATAAACCTTTCTTATTAACCTTTGCAATTATAATTTGATTCTTATCTATGTTATATGTAAGAATTGGCTATGAAGGTAGCCACCCAAGATCTAGAGGCCTAATAGAAAGCACAAAAGAGAGAGATAGAATATGACAAGAATAAACTGTATTCAATGTCAATAATATGAGATAATGGTACAATAATTACATAGGAGACCCCTTGGTTATATAGCCAAGGTGAGAACATAGGAGGGCATAAGATTATGACAAGTGTCGTAATCTTATGACATGAGACAACAATGAAAAGTTATCACTCCACCTAAAGTGGGAAAGGATAATGTGATAATCTCCACAAAAGGTGGATCACCCACAAAAGGTGGAGAGATGATCACATGATGTGTCCACAAAAGGTGGAAGTGATGTGGTAATGACATGTCAAGTCCACCAAAGGTGGAAAATCTCCTACAACCTCCTATGTGGTCCCTAAGTAAACTTAACTAAGGTGTAATTATGACCTAGGACAAGGTACAAGACATTTAATTACACCAACAATTGGCAACCCCTTGGCAAAAAAAATACATGCATCTTTTGAAACTATAAATTACTTTTACACCACTTTTACCTAATTTTTTGTTGAAATGAAATTATATTTTGAGCTTCTTAGGTCAATCGATTTGGAAAGGAATGGTAATTGTTGGTATCAAATTCTAGATTATGTTAAAACCCCTTTCAAGTGATGCAAGTATTTTGGATATGGTAATGCTTCCATGCTTTTTTAAAGAAGGGACAATTGTGCTTCCCAAATTCCTCAAGAAAAAAACATGTTTAAATATTGCCTAGTGGCAAGGAGGTAAGCCTCACTACTTTTGGGTTGGTGTGCATAATGGCGAGGAGGATATAATTTCCTTATAGATGGATGAGAATAAGACTAGTTCCTTGGAAAAGGCTTCTCCTTCCCCACCTCTCTCTAAACATGGGAATCAATTTTATTTTTCAATGAATAATCATCCTTATTTCCTTGATTCCATGGAAAAGGGGATTATTGAAAAATTTCCTCCTTGTTATTGGAGGCTTTGCTACTTGAAACTCCTTGCTCTAGTTCCATGATGAGATCAATCAAAGATACATGTATCTTTGAGGGGATGATTATGCCATCTAGGGGAATCATTTAGCCATTTTTTATATCATGTAAGGATGATCTAGAGGTAGAGAATGGTTAATGGTAAAAAATAAAAAATATTCCTTCATAAATGGAAAGGATCACACAATATGATTCATAAACCCAAGTTAATAATAGCGTTAAATTTTTAATCCTCTTGTTTCATTATATTGAAAGAATTTTGTCCTTAACTTTTTCCCCTTGCAACAAACTATTATATAAAGAATTTTAATAATTTTTAAAAATTAATATAATAGAAAAGGGACCCCTTTCCCTCATTTTTAATTTAAAAAATCAAATAAATATATAATTGTAATGATAAATACCTTTTCTTGTTTAGTTTTATTCATGTTTTAAGGTTTTGTCTTAATACTCATCATGATGACAAATGGAAAATTGTTGTATAAAGTGAAACACATTTATCTAGCCTTCATCTAATCCTTATTTGTATATTATCTCATGCTTATTGGCATGTCTTTCTATACATTTGACCAATCTATCTATTATCCATGTTGATCGATACACTTATACTTAGACTACCTTTGTCTTTCATGGCCCAATCTACCTATTTGATCTCTTCTAATTGTTTGAATTTAAACTTAAAAATATAAATCTTGCTTGATTGGACCCTATATGCATTGAAATTAGAAAATAATATATTAAAATACTCAATAAAATAAACTAAATTAAAATCTAATTCTAATTTACCAATCCCATTGCAAACCTCAAAAAGATGTTGTTGCTTTGCCTTTAGATGTGGATGTTAAATCTTAGTAGCATAACACTTTGATTTTAATTTATTTTGATTTTGATAGAATAGACTTGCATAAAGTGTGAGATATGAAAATGATGAAGAAAAGACTATATTTTTCCAAGGAAAAAACAATTCAAAGATGAGGATAATATTGAGGACTTTGATTAATTCAATTGACTATGAACCTTTTTTTTAAGCAAAAGGTGGGGGGCCTGAAGATATATTAATAATAATAATAAAAATATAATAAGTATTAGTTTATATGATCCTCAAAACACCTCTACAATGATGAGCTATCTACCAACCCCTAGTTTGTTACTGAAAATGGGCTGATTATACAAAATATTCAGAAATTCACAACAAAACTTATTTTTTCAGCCTGAAACTAAGATAGATTTAGGCATGAAGAAAGCAAACTAAGCATTCTTGCATGGCCCCTAGACTGAATTCTCCCTTGGATCTTCCTGTGTTATTAAGATCATGTCTGGGACAAGACCTTGCACCTTCTTGCTCAAGCCAAATCTAATTTGAATTTTTTGAATCTGTTGCTCTGAATTGACTATGAAGTTAACTCAAATAGAAAATAGAAATTTGAAGACAATTGATTGATGGATGAAGAAGAATATTATAAAATTAGATAAAGTTAATTGATGAGGGAATATTGAGTTTCCAAAATGAGATGGAGTTAACTAATCAAAGAAGAAATAGTTGATTGAAGAGAAAAGATGAGTTAAGTGATGATTCAAAAATAGAAATTATGTTCTAAAAATAGATAATTAGATCACATTTAATTAAATAATAAATATTATTTAATTAAATGGATAAAGTGGGAATTATTAAATAATTAATTAATAATGTGATAAATGGATAAATGACATTTGAAAATAAATGGAATTTAATAGATAATAAATGATAATGAATAAACGAGTGATGATTAATGTGGTGAATATTTAATAAATTGTAATAGATTAATGTTTATGATAAGAGGAATATTTTTAGTGTCTACAACCCCTTTATCTTTCCTACCGAGAGTCAACTTTGTACACATTTGTGCAATCTATTTCCATGTGCTTGTATAAAAATATATTAATTTGCATTCCTTTTATCTTTCATTCCTTGTTCTAGAACCAAAGGATTTGTTTTGGGTTTGTGCCTCTGCAGGAAGAGGCCCTCGAGAGTCGCCAAGACTGTAGAGAAAATTTCCTATAGCTCAATACCATTTTATTTCAATGAAAAATATTGCCTTGCAATATATTTCATATTTTATGCTACTCTGCGACCTTTTCCTTTGTTCCAAATTATTTCTAAGTAGACCCATCCAAACTCCATATGTTTTAAGCCTAGCCATGTTTTAAGCCCATGGGGTTACAAAAAGAGAGATGTTTGTTGTCTCATCAATGAAGGAGTCTTAGAGAATGTAGTGTGTAAAGGATGGAGTTGCAAACACCATTAATGCTCAAGGATCCAATCACCTGGGTGGTTGTAGCTGATCAACTTTATGACAGTCACCTTGATCGGATTTTGGCTAACAAGGGGGTATTAATTAGGTATGATGCTTGATATTTCTTAGGGATTTGTTAGAAGGCATTCCTTCAGAGTCGGATCTTATCTACCTTGGTAGGCTTTGCATAGAGAAAGTAGTTGAAAGGAGCAAGTTGAGAGAATTTGAGTTTTGTTTCAATCGGATCTCACCAACTAAAACATTATTGCATATGGGCATGTCAGATGGAAATCCAAATCTTCCTACAACTTCTCTGGCCGATGGTTTAATGCCACCATTTTGTTTTTTATCTTTTGTACCCAAGCAGTGGGAGAGGGATTTTCACTTATTGCTTCCCTTGTACTATTAAAGGGGATTTTGAGCCTCTCCCAAAGGGTTCAGAGATTTTTGGGTAGTAGTTCACCATTTTCTGTAAAGAATACTTAGAGAATCAATTTCAAAATAATGTTCATTTTGCACCTGATCTTAGTATTTTGTATCATCTAAATCAATTAATAGAAAGCAAAACATATCAGATTGTGCCCAGTTTTCCTTTGTTGTGTGTTTTACTTTCTATTAGTACTAGCTTTCATGCTCTATGTCATTCATGAGTGGATATGATCTTGTCAACTGATTGTTATGAGTTTGAGCTTTTATGTCATTTGATATAAATCTGTAGTTAATTGAACTATGTCCTCTACTCTTTCATTTTTGTAAATGATTTATGTTAAGTTTCATACTATGCTTATGGGTGAACTATCTCTGCAAAAGGTTTAAGGAGTTATTAGAATAACCCAAGAGTAACATTTACTATCGAACCTTAGTGGGTGTTTCCTATAGAAAGATCTAAATTTTATGCTTTGTGCTTACCAAGCCTTAGGCATTTCATTCTCTTTTCAACAATGAAGGGTATGTGTCACTTTGTGTTCATTTCCTAGGATTTGTACTTCTGGTCATTTGAGGTGAGTTTTGAAATGTTGTAAAAGCTTTGGTGCATCACCCTAGTGTAGATTTGTTTTTATACTTTCTTGTTTCCCTCTCTCAAATTGATTGAAGAGTCAAATTCTAAAATATTAGAGGTTTTCCAGTGGAATGTAATTCGTACCCCATCCACTAAACTTCCCATAAGGCTATTTCCTCGAAGAATAAGCTTTAAGGATCAACAATTTATATTTTAATTAGAGTTATTTCCTTTATTCTGATGATACTTTCATAAAAAAATTAGACATTACCAAAGACTTTATTTTTAATTTAAAGCATTAGAAGTAATTGCTAATAAGTTTATAGATACTTGTATATGTATGTGATTACTATTAAAATGTGATGTGATGTTATGAGGAATTATGTTGATTTTAATGAATAAGTGCCTTGTGTAGAAAACTAATATGACATGTAGCAAGAAGGAAGTAGTAACCCATAACCAATAGATTGTTGTTGACTTGCAACAATAGGGAGCGACACTTATAGCTAAGTTAGTAAACTGTTGGAAAATCTAAGACTTTGTACCACTAGTGTGACTTTTCTATAAGGATGTGAACTCTTCTGCTTATGACTAATATGTCTACCACTTCTTCACACATGCTTGTGAAATCAATTTCCTTATCTTTGTTAGTAGAATCATATTAGGAATTCATTTTTGAATTTCCTTTTGTGTCCTTATTGTAAAATAATCCTCTTCCTAATTTAAAGGAATGATTAAAAAAGTTGTATATAGGAGTCCTAGTTGTCTAGAGTTAGTCTATTATATATTACATAATTTTATAGGCTGAAACAACTGTAATCTTTCTTTCTTTCAAGTACAAATATTTTATCTAAAAGAATTGAATCAAATCATGCATGAATAATTGAGTAGATAATTATCCCATGAATTAAGAGAGTGTTGATACCCAAGCAAGGGCTCACTTGAGGTATGTTGCCACTTTTCTATCAAAATTAGTAATTAGTTTTCTCATTTTGCATTAGACTATTAATTGTTTAAAGTTATTGCCTATAGCTATATTTGATCAGTATCCATTAATCTATAGATATAATATTCACCCATAACATTAACTTGTAGCAATAGTTTGTTATTTAGTAAATGAAAATGATCTATGTTTCCTTAAAATGAGTTCCCTATTAGTTCAATAAATCTGATTATACTATGCTCAACTTCATAGGAATGCCTAGAAATTTTCAACCATACATACAATATCAAAATCATCCAAAAATCACATCCTTGGTTGACATTAAATATAACATCTTATTGCTAATGGTTTCTTGATAAAGGATAAACCAATCCATCGAGTAGAAGTGTATGAATTAGTTGTTCCATATCATTAGTTAATAAGAGAAAGAAAACAATCAAAAGCTACTCGTAACATCGTTTTATCCTCTAATTTATAAGAATTCATGAGAGAACAAACCCAATAAAAGGCATACCTGAAAAATCATACCTTATTGGACCCATCACTTTGCATGGACCATACAAGGTGTATCCTTTGAGTATTTGAATATTTATTTTATTACACATGCATATTTGTGAGTGCTACATACTTAGAGATGTATGATTCATTTAAGATTCATATGTACTTCAAAGTAGGTATAAAAATGTAATTATAAAATTGTATCTTGATGCATTTTCCCATTTAGTTTTGTACCAGCTATTTTGAGGCAATGTCTTGATACTTGTACAATGGGTCCCATTTACCCAGTCTTTATTTGATCCTTGTACACTCATGATCTTATGCTCATTGATATGTCTTACTTCTATGTGCACACGTTCCTATTTGTTTGGCTTAACTATCTATTAGCCATGTCGATTTATACATTAATCCCCATATTACCTCTATCTATCATCATCCATTCTACCTATGTAATCTTAGGCCAAGTTTGGGGTCATGAGGTCACCCACATGAGCATGAATTCAAATCACTTTAATTTTATATTAAAAATCTAAGTATTTGTTGATTGGCCTCCTTTGTCTTTTTAGCCAAAAACTATGTACATGTTAATGGGATCTATTGTCACGTGCTTGTATAAATACATATTCATTTGCATTCATTTTCACCATGGAATCAAGAGATCTCCCATTCATTCTAGATCATCTAAAAGAGAAAATCAATAATAACACATTTATATTTGGTGTTTAAAAGGAATAATGAATTCAATTTTTTAGGTATTTATTTGTTATATTCAAACATTTAGTCAAAGTCATTGATTGAACATCCTTACATAGTATGATGAATTGGGAAATAATGGGACCCCATCAAGCTCATTTTATTGTGAGAGTTCAGATAATCTGCTTTTTGGATTTCATAGAGAGTAGAAGTCAAAGACTATTAGACCTTTATTGATGAACTTACCCCAAAACAAAGTAAAAAAACTAAATCTAATTTTAATTTATACATTTAATTATCAAGACTATTTTTTGATCTCGAGGTAAACAATTTCAAGAGCATTATCTATTTAATGCTCATTCTTCAATTATAAAAGTAAGTATTTCAGCCTCCTTATTTCTTTTCAAAAATAATATATTAATTGCTTATACATATTTACATATCATTAAATGAGTCTCCTTTTCAATGATAAATGAAATATTAAATTAAGAGTAATCCCTATGTGAAGTGTCAAATTATTATAGTCTTATCATTATTTTTTTAGAAGGAAAGGGAAAATATTTCACTTAAAATAAACATACCTCAATTGACCCACTCGCAAAGAAAAGGTATTTTTTAAATTAGTCACGTGATAAATTTGAAAAAAGAGAGAAATAAATTGAAATAAAATTTCTTCCAAATTTGTGAAAGAAAATAAGGTTTTAATGGGGGAATAATGTGGGGTCCTTTTCATCCTATCCTATCCTATCCTATCCCGTGCTCATTATTTGGTCACAATATTTTTTAATAGCGATAGCAAGGAATAGTTGATAAATTCAAATATTAAAAGGGGCCCATCTTTGTAGCTTAGAAGAAAATTCTCAATTGGATAAAGTTTTGGAGTTTTGTGTTTTATAGTTATATTATTATTTTATATCAATAAATTTTCTGATTTATTTTACTCAATTATATGATTTTGTTTTTTTTGGTACAATTGAAACATGGCATTTTTTATAGAAAATTATTATTATAGTATTATTTATTGAGAATATTTTTGGATGAGGATTGTGAATTGTAAAAAGTGTTTATAGTGTGAACCTTTTAGATATTTACGAAACTCTAGTCGTCAAGGAGTGTTTTTTTGTTGTTAGGTGAGAAAAATGAGGATGAAAGTTAATGCTCAATAGGGGAGAGGTGAAGCTTCTATTAATAATGAAAACCATGCTTCAAAACCAATGAACATGCTAATGTTGATGGATGCTTCTCTTGAATCAATTATGAAGAAGTTATGATTGGCAGGAAGGATGAGGTTAGAGTGTTCAAAATAATGTGGATACTTATGAAGATTTAACAACAATAACTATGAATATTATTATAGATGTGAGGGCTTCAAAGTAATTTATGAAACACTCAAAGAGGAGCCAAGTAAAAGTTTAGAATTTAAATGTTTGCTAATGATGTTATGCATATTATTTCTAAGTGCCAAAATCAAATTTTCTTTCTATTATTTTAAGAGGAATATCTACAAAAATGGGTTTTTACAAATGGGCTAAACCAAATTGGAAAGACAAGCATTGGGAAATTAAATCTTTGGGAGGGTTAGGGAAATGATATGTATAATGTATGTTCAAATCAACTAATCATGCTCAAGTTGAGTCATATGTGACACATGGGTAATTTGTGGGAAGGCATGTTAGAGTCTTGACTTCCATCCTATGATTCCTTCTTGCTCCTATTACCCAATATGGATAGAACTTCTATACTTAAACATGATATTTTGATAATGTTTCAGGATATTGTGTCACAACTTGGAATAGTTATTTAGTGTAAACATAATACAAATACTTTTTTTAGTTTAAAGATTCATAATAGGGTTGAAATGAAGGAAAATGAGGTGAGGTAGGTTTTAAATGGGGGTATGCACCTATCTTCCTTATTTCATTAGGAAAAAGAGATCTCCTAGGGAAAGATTGACTTTCAACCCTTACGTGAGTCGATCTTAATGGAGATATTGTTGTTTTCCTTATGATTGAGGATGGGGTAAATCAACCTAAAGTTTGCTTTTGGGAGAAAAACTAAAAATAGTAAATAAACCCAATTGTGCAATATAACACTTGAAACAACAATTTAAAACCTTAATATATCAAAATCAACAAAGTTCTGACAAATATTAGAAGGCTATGAATACATGCACCTATCACCAAAAGCCTCTGTTGAGTGTCCTCTTGGGACAAATTCACCCTAGGGTGAATGGGTCTTGCTACAGGGGTTCAAATTTCACTTTCACAGTCCTCTGCTCCTAGGTCTACACTCTCGATTCCTTCGGATTTCACAGTTGAAAAGTCAAAATTAAATTCTACAAGTGAGTTTTCATGGCTTGAAGACAATTTTGACAACTTTGCAAAACTGCACAAGTTTGATGAGTCTTCAATCCTTCTTCAACTTGAGACCTAGAACACACACAAGAGGGAAAAATTGTTTGTTTTTGGTGAATGGGGGTTTTCCTTGGTCAAACCCCATTTTGGTAATTAAACCTTGAAATAAAATGAAACATAAATGAAAGGAATGATGAATTAACAATGCTATTATGATATTGCTATTAGGATTCAACCATGTAGTTTTGAGTCAAACTCATTGACTCATGAAACATGGGTCAATGAGTTTGACTCGAAACTACACGGTTGAATCCTGATAGCAATATCATAATTTGACACGCTGTGGAAAATACCTCCTAATTAACAATGCTATGTTGCAACTCACCAAACCCTTGAATGGAGATCCTTAAAGGACTGAAATCTAATACATCTCTCCAAGGTCTTGATCTTGCATGAAATGGCTCGATTGGATGCTTGATTTGATAGCTTGAATCTTGACTTGAATGCTTGAAACCTACATCACAATGTTAGCTCCAAAAACATGCATGAATGCAAATAAATTTGACGTGATGCTTGAGAACTTGAATGCTGCAACAAATGACTAAGAAATCTACTCTTGAACACCTTTGACAATAATCTTAGCTCTTGTGAATTTTTTATTATCTTTCTAGGATTTGAATTGATAAAAAGACCTTGTATTTATAGGTAATTTTCTAATTTCCCAAAAATTAAACATCAAAGGCCTACAATTGCAAATTGAATTTGAATCATAATTTTTTTTCCAAAAACATATTAAAAATTGAGGTCCTAAACTTAAGGGGGACCCAAAGCTAGGACACACCAATTTCAAGGTAATTTAATTAATGCTTGCAATTGTTTAATACAAGTTTCTATTTCATAAAACAAGATTAATTAGGATTTTAAATGAATAATTGGGCCAATTAGAGGCTTAATTAAGTCCAATTTATTAAGGGACCCAAACATAGTGTGAAAATGTAAAGGAGTACATTTTCTGACACTACAAGGGTATGTGTATGTGGATCTAAATAATCTATTGGTAGAGAACATCAAATTGATTGGTCCTAGGTTTGAATATGATCAACCATTAGTTTACTTGAATAAGCCTAATGCTTGTTTTTCTGATAAAAAGAAGATTACCTAATAAGAGACTTTCCTACTAGGAAAATTATATTTTTTCATCGTTATCATATATTCCTATCAAGTAGCATGTTCAACCTACCTCTTGATTTCTTGCTACCCATAAACGTGCCACTTCTTTCCCTACTTCCTTTGAACAAAACAACCACCATAAGGTTGTTAGAGACACAAATACTAAGAGGGGGAGGGTGAATCAGTATTTAATACTTTTTACTTTAAATCAATGCATTCATAAAGCTATGAAAACATAATCAAAGGTAATACAAGTAATGAACACATCCACTAATGATATCTCAATTTCACTCAACAAATCAATTCGATCCACACTCATATCACCTCCACCTTTTCATTACAAACTCCTTCTCTACAAGTCACACTCATAGTTTTCATAAAATTATTCTCAATATATATCCATTCCAACATGTTAGCAACATCTAGTTGTCACCCTAGAACCCTTTAACACTATCCACAATTATCCAAGTCAGCCAAGGATAAACCTTAATTCAAAATGATATGAACCGTGTAATCGAATCGACCCTAAATCAAGTGTGTTACCACATGTATAAAATGACATCATGTGCTTCCTTCCATTATCTTAACTAGTCCTATTTTACCTTCACACACTTCCTCTAGCTAGCGCACGCTTCCCTTCTCTAGTGTAAACACACATACATGAAATTAAGGAAAATAGGGTTTATCAAGATGAAACAAAATGATTCACTTATTTTCCTCTATATTCCATTCAATATGTGAGCTATATTATGCAAATGAGTAACAAAAATTAAATCTAACCCAACTACCAGTCAAAAGGCAGACCTAGAAAGGGTCAAATGTTGTGTACCTTTCACCAAAAGTGCTTTTTCAAATCTCATTGAGGACTCATTTTCCCTATGGCGAATGGGTCCTAGCCAGGGCCCCAAAAAATTAGTTTCAGGGTTTTGTTCCTCTCAATCTACACTCCCAGATTCTAGTTAGACACTATTGGAAAGCTAGAAATAAATCATGTAACTTAGTTTTTGTGATTTTGCATGAAAGGTGACAACTTTGACAACTTTGCAACTTTCTCCAATTTTTCTCTCCAAATGATCTTCAACCTAAAACATGCAATCACACATCAAAGGAGAGAAAAATGTTGTTTGTTAGGGAATAGGGGTTTGACCAAGGGGTTTGCCTTGATCAAACCCCATTTTTGTAATTAAACCTTGAAATGAAACAATGCATATAGGAATGATGAATGGACAAATGCAATGTCACAACTCACCACACCTTATTTGAAACCTTGGATAACAAATCTGAAATCTAGCATGAAGTGGCCTCAATGAATGCAGATATTGATCATGAACTTGATATGAAACAATTCCTTTGATATGCTTTATAGATATTGAAAGCTACATCAACACATTAACTCAAACAACATGCATTATGCAATCCATCTTTGACATGACAATGGAATCTTGATTGTTGTAATAATCTTCTACAAATCTACCCTTGAATGCCTTAGAAATACTCTTGAATGCTCCTATAATGCTCTTGTGAAAATTGCTTGATCTTATGAAAGTCTTAGTTATGAAACATAGTGAAATAGCCTTGTATTTATACATATCTTAACATTAATTCCTGAAATTCAAATATCACAAGCCGACATCAAATCATGGATTTGAAATCATTAAAATACTACCAAAAACAGATTTCAAAGAGGGCTCCTAGGTCTAAGTGAGGACCCATTTGACATGTGGCAAATGGGTCCTAGGTCACTCACCTAGGACACACTTCGGGCAATGTTAAATGTTATGTAAAATCAGGGTCCTAGGACCTAGTGAGTACCCATTCTCCATATGGTGAATGGGTCCTAGGTCACCTACCTAGGACACACACCTTCTAAAATTAAGTGTTGTGTAATGGCATTTGTGAATGTTGGGTTTTATCCCTCGGAATTTACATTTAATTAGGCTTGGATTTGAATTAAAGGGGCCAATTAAGGAAAATTAACCTCAATTAATTAATAAATCCCTAGATTAGTGTGAAAGTGTAAAGATACACCTTACAACACCCTAAATAAGGCACAATTAAGTCCATTTAGTTAAAAAAT
>VDFB02074122.1:30078-51456 GCA_007258455.2 Sequoia sempervirens | reverse complement strand
TTTCCTTTTCTTGTGCTAAGCACAACCAAAGGAACAAAAAAGGCACCACTGGAGGTTGTGAGGTCTTAGAAGAATGGGGAGGTCTACTCAAGGGAGTGTGTTTATCCTTAGCCCCCGATGAAGAAGATCCAAAGGAAAAATAATGTTGTGCAAGAGTAGACTAAAAATGAATTACAGAAGGAGGTGGAACCAAATCAGATATTAATCCCCAAGTATTATACTTATAATAATGTATATTTAATAAATCATTGCCAGGTAGCATAGGTCCCACTAAAGGTAGAAAAAAATGATGAGAAAATCCCCCACATGACACTAGTGGTTTATATCTAGATGCATTAATAGTTTGCATAGTGCCCTCATAAGGAAACATCAAACACCTATGGACAACAAAAGTGGCAACATTCATGGATACTAGCCAAGGAATGCCTAGTTTCACTTTGAATGACATATTTTGGTATCACAACAAATATTGTAGAAACAATATTAGGTCCCACAAGGATCAAGAAAGAAATAGATCCCATAGGGGAAAGACAAATACCATCATGTATACAAATGGTAGTCTTACACTCATCATACCTTTCCCTAGTAGGCCATTAATGAAGAGTTTCTTCTCTGTAATAAAATTGAATATGTTGGCAAGATCAACCATAGCACCAGTGACAACATTACCATTGTCTTGAGTAGGAATGTAAAGAGGAGAATACTCTTCATGATATAATAAGTAATTAGGTATGACATATATTTCAAGCATCTTAAAATTTTGACTTGGAGGGGAATCATAGTAATGGACACCATATTCACATATATACAAAATAATCAAATGAAGTAGAAGAAGATGCAATGATAAAATTAGAAGAATGAGGAAAAAAAGGATCTACGTAAATCTACAGTTGACTGTTGGCCTTGGAAATAGATTAATTCAATTTTTGCTTCTTACCATGAAGTTGGATGTTACGGCTATCTATGTGATCCTAAATTACATGCCTTAGGTGTATAAAACATTAGATGCCATGTGTAAACACTCAATGATATTGGAAAAACTTAGAAGAATCATACCAATTGGGCTATGGATTGTTGTTGGGGAGTGGTCTAATCTCCAAGAGGGTGATTAAATTATATTTTAATAACTTTTGAGTTACACTTAAATAAGAATTAGATAATTTTCTAAAAAAGTCAATTACATTGTGATCTAAGTATACTCTTCTTAGTTGCCTAAGGAATATTTTCCATATTAGCTATTGCCTTATTCTTATTTAACCCTCCAAAAGAAGGTACAACTCCAAAATTATCAAGACATGAGGATGAGGAAAAATCCCCATACTGGGCCAACGTCTATTGATAATCTCGCAGTGCAGTATAGAGATGCGCAAAAAAAGGATACTCGTTCCCTCTATGCCAACTATAAAATTCCCTTGAAGATTATTTGAATGTCATGATTAGGAAGGGAATAGGGAATTTTTGAAGAAATAAATTGATAAAGAGAAATAAAATTAGTTAACTTCTCACTAGGTTGTTGCTTACAATGGAAAAGATCAACAATAGTGATCTTCAAGCCAATGCTCACCTAAAAATATTGCAAGAACTGATTCATGAGCTAATGAAAAAATATAACCTTATTAGGAAATGAGAAAAACCATTCCAACGTGGTCTCCTTAAGGGATTTTAGGAATAATTTTTCTAACAAATGGTCTTGTTACAACAAATCACTACACAAAGCAATGAAAGAATTAACATGTATCTACAAGTCTCCCTTATCAGTGTTTAGGCATATCGATCCCTTGGGGCATAAGAGCATTCAAGATGTTCAAAGAAAGAGGGTTGTAATAATAGTAAGGAGTAAGCATGGACTGCATAGAAATTTTGGCTAGATTAGTAAGTCAATACTACATTTGACCCATGTTTTACAATAGGGTGTTCATGATGGGATTAGATGGTAGGGGAGGCAAATTAGCAATTGCAGTAGAATCTTGTACTATGGAAGTTTGAGGTGTAGAACTAGGTAGAGGAGGGATGCTATATCTTGAAGGATTCCAAGACATTAATTTTAGGAGTAATATGAGGCATAGACACAATATTTTTATTATTAGTAGAAGATATAGTAGCTATAGTAGAATCATAATCTCCCATGTGCACAAAAACCTCAAGCATTAGAACATTCAACTGGGTACTAGTGACATACAATTGAGCATCATGAAGTTGATTCAAGATTGACATGTAAGAAGGTACATGATCTTGACTATGTTTGTTAATGCATGAAGCAACTCAAGGCCCTTACAATCTGAGATGAACAAGTCTCTTTGATTACCAACAATAAGGGAAACTTTAGTAAATAAGTTTTCACAATTAAGGAAATCTTGAAGTTGCTTCAGATTCTCCCCTAAATATTGAACCTACTCAAAAGGGACCCTAAAAGTAGCCTCATGATCTATAGGAGACCTAGGAGGAAAATTTGTTTGAGAATTAGGTTGAGAGTTTGAAGTAGAAGAATTCCCAAAGATTGGATGAGAACCAAAAGGATGAGGATTTACAAAGAATATTAGGATAGGTGGTGGGATTGTATCAGTCTAGAGGTATGCTAGCTCTCGAGCTTCTTCTATGGATCCAAAATTTGTAGGCTAGTCATAAAGCTCATAGAAGAGTATTGCAACTCTAGAAAATGAGAGAAAATAATATAAGAGAAAACAAAAAGATTTTAAGGTTTTAAATAATATTCTGAGAAATATTTGCAAAAGGTGAGTTCACGTTGGGTTCACCAAAATATAGAGTATGAAAAATGAACCATTACGTAGGATAATCAAATCATTTAAGGATTCAAGTTTCTACCCTCCATTGAAGTAAGTCTTCAAATAACTACGACCTTCAAGTTTATCCACTAATTAATTGAATGTGTGTTTTAGTAGAGCACAAAATTTATCCAAATTCTTTATACCTCATAAACTGAAAGTATAGAGCACAAAGGTTTCTTGAGCATCTTGAAAACATTTCTGTCCAAGATGAACACATGACTATCAGATGAGAATGGGTCACACTAGCATCCTGTATAGATAGATAAAAAAAAGTTTCCACAAAGAAACATAGAACGTTTTATACACTATTCAAGATCTTAAACACTATGAAATATGAGTGCACAACAAGTATGGAATAGTTGAAATGGAAATGCTAAATGAACTTAAATGATTTAAATAACAAATGATAGTTTAAAATATCATCAAAGACATTCAGTGAGATTAAAAAAATCCCTCTAAACAACTCCTTCACCTGTACCTACACACATAAAACCAAAGAGAGGGGTTGGAAAATTATGTAGGAGTTTGACTCAGTCAAACCCCTATTTTGGTATTCCCACCTCCACAAATAACCTTAGAAAAGATGATATAAATATACATAAAACAATGGAAAGAATGATATGCTAACAAAATAAAGACAATATGCTCAATAGAAAATATACAAGAGTCACCACCCCCAAGCATAGAATCAAAGTAGCTTTCTAGTGCAATGAAGAAGTAGCAATAATCCGCAAGATGAAAGTGACCTCTTCAAATGATAACAATGGAGCTTTGCAAGTGAAATGAAGAGAAAAGGGGTCTTCAAAAAAAAAAACATTAAACACACCTTTTCCCTAATTTCATTAGAAAAAATATCTCCCAAGGATAAGATTGACGTTCAACCTTGAGGTGATTCAACCCTATTAGGAAGGTATATTGTTTTCTTATAATAGAAATGACTGATTGGAACTTTTGGGAGATAATTTCAAAATGTATTAACTAACTAAATTGCATGACCTAACACTTGAAATGTAGAATATTAAGATAACATAAAAATAAATAGTAATTTGCAGGCAGATCTAAGAAGGGCATAATGTTGTACACCTGGCCTAAAAAGTAGGTTCTAAGCTCTATAGCAAGACTGGTTCACCTTAGGGAGAATGGGTCCTAGTGGAGGGGTCCATAATCTAATTTTGTAGTCCTCATATCCTAGATCTAAGTTTCCAATTTCTCCAAGTTTGACTATCGAAAAGCCAGAAATAAAATCTATAGATGATTTTTTGTAGCTTGACAACAATGTTGAAAACTTTGACACCTTTACAAAATTTCTCTTTTTATCAATCTTTAGCCCTTCTTCTCCTATAAATTTTCACATAAAAAAAGATAATAAAAAATGTTTACTTTTGGGTGAATGGGAATTTTCCTTAGTCAAACCCCATGTTGGTAATTAAACCCTAATAATGAAATGATGATAGATGGAAGGAATTGATGAATAAAAAAAGCTATGTCACAACTCGCCAAACCCTTAATGGCTTCCCTTAGAGGACTAAAGTCTAACACATCTCTCTAAGGTTTGGATCTTGTATGAATTGGCTTGATTGATTTCTTGATTTGATGCTTGAATGCTTGAAACCTACATCACAATGTTAGATCCAAAACATGCCATGAACACACATGAACTTTGACATGATGATATGATCTTGATTTTTGTTGTAGATGACTAATAAATATTCTCTTCAATGCTTTTCACAATAATATTTTCTCTTTTGAAGTCTCGATAGTGTGTCTTAGATTTGAATTGATAAAATAATTATATATTTATAGGTGTTTGTCTAATTTCCCATAAATTAGATTCCACAAGCCAACATTTGAAACTTGAACTTGAATCATTAAAATGCCACAAAAAATATATTAAAAATTGGGTCCTAGCACTTAAATGGGACCCATTCACCTTTTTGTGAATGGGTCTTAGGACCTAAGTCCAGGACACACAATTTCCAAGGTGTTTAAATTAATATTAGAAATTGTTTAATGCAGGTTTCCCTTTCAGAAAATGGGAATAATAAGGCTTCAAAATACATAATTTGGTCAATTAGAAGCTTAATAAAGTCCAAATAATTAAGGGGATTCCAACATAGTGTGAAAATTTAAAGGTGCATATTTTTCTACACTACATTTAGCCTTCACTTTAGTGAGAGTATGAACTTACACTTAGACTCACACTAAAGTTGAAAAATAAGTCAAGAGAGGTCTAATTGCACAATCATTGGAAAGATAAGATGACAAATATCCCATGGAAAACTAACAAAGGCACAAAGAGACACATGCATGCAATAGTGACACAAGATACACAATCATACAATGTCAAAAATTAATGCAACAAGCAAGAAGGGGTTGGATCAAGCTTCAACTATTTGTCCAAAAGGAATGGATCAAGCTTAAGCTATTTTTCCAAAAATATGCTCAAAAGGACTAGTGAAGTTTGATATACACTAGTGATCCCTAAGGAAATAGGGTGAGAAACACTAAGTCTACAAGGTGTGAACTCACAAAAATATGGTAGATGGGAAAGTCATGCTAGGTCTATAGGCTCCCATACGTCAACCATACCAAAAGTTATACTCTAAAAAATTTGATAAGGTGCCACACAAGATGGTCATAGGATTTACAAGGTTAGAAAGCTTCATTATGCTAGACACTTCTGACAAGGCACCACTAGCAAGCAAGTTGTATTATGCTTGGTGGCCAAGATTTAGTTTAGGATAGTCAAAGGTTTTTTCTTGGTTCATGAAAGGTATCACTTTAGGGAACATCACACTTTGTATCACCACCAAGAGAGGACTAGTCAAGGGATAAAATTTTTGCACCTTAGGGAATGCAAGCCATAGCATTACCACTAAGAGGAAAGTCATATCTAATAAAGGTCACACTCTTGAAGGACATCAAACCCAATGTCACTACCAATAAGACACGTCACATGAAGTAAGAAAACCACACCTTGAATAGGATCATGTCATTATGCAAGAAATGAGTGGGAGGCATAATGCCCCCCACTTTAAAGAAATTTCTAAACACCATGCTATGAGCAATTACTTTAAAGTAGAAAATGATGAAGGCCAATACATGAGAGCTTATTTAGAAATCCCTATTCCAAACATATTTTTCCAAATGAAGCTACATCATGAAAAGAAGGTTGCTAACACATAAGGGATACATGAATTTAGGGTCAATGTATGTCTTTGCTATAGTGTTATAATAGATCTTGGAACTGTCATCATTCCCGAAATACTTGTATAACAACAAACAAAAAGGAGGAATGCCGCATAGAGAGTAAAAATAAAAGAGATCCCTTTTGGGTCAACATGGAAGAGGCCTAAATTTTCTCAACACCTTGTGTCATCCCCAAAAGGAAAAAACAAGGAAAATGAAAGGAAAATGGTTACAACATATAGAAGAATATCATAAAAAATTTGCTTCCTTTGTATCCTTACACCAACAGAGTGACAAGGATCATCCAAAGTAGGCTTACAAACATAAAGACATTCCAAGCAGCACAATATGGGGGATTGCATTACACACATGCAATCACACAAAGAACATGAATATACATAAAGCTAGTGTGATATATGTGAGCCAACCTAAAGCAAGTTGTTTGCATCCCAATCTTGTTCATCATATACAAAAGGCAGATAATAAGCAAAAGGGGAAAAAATGAGTTTCGTACTAAGACAAGGCTATCTAACCCCTTTCCCCCCAAATGTAGGACAAGGATAAGCTAAGATAGCTGGTGAGAATGTGCTCCTTGCAATATATAAATAGTTTGCATGAAATGTAACACATGTAATAGTGAGTATGCTATGATTCTACAACTATCACATGACAAGGAGGAAAGTGTGTGCAAGCTATCCAAATACATCGATAATATCAATTTCATGTATCAATCTTTGTAAAGCACAAAACTCATCAACAAGATGCCCAAGTGTTCTATGAAATGTATGGTAATTCATGTTTGTAATTTTTCCTTTTGTATTCTCTTTGATAGGTGGTAGTGTAATCAATCCTAGAAAGAGTAGTTGATCCATTTTTCATTCAATTTCTATTATAGTGTGTAAGAATGGTATTTTTTTGAGTTTATAGGGCTTGGGTTTCTTACTTGATTGGGCAACTTGTTGAGGTGGTGGTGGAGGAACTAAGGTGATCGTATCATGCTCATGAGGCATTTATTGGTGTTTTGAAACAATTTTTTGAAAGAGAATACCTTTCCCATTAGGAGAGGTAGTGGGATGAGGAGAATCTTGATATCCTATTCCCTTGGTATCTTCTAATGGTTGTTCTAGCAATTAATGGATTTCATGTTCATTAGTTATCTTACATTCTTGTTTGATTAAGATTTTAAATCCTTGACCATAACTATCTTCTAAGTTGATAGGTGTGTCAGTAGCTCGATTAGAATAAGATAGAAGAGTATCACTATTATCCTTGTTAACAAGTTCTTTCATGATTGATGGTTGAGACTTGCTTTGTATTTTAATTTTAGGATGCAAAAGGTTGAACATATCAAGTGATGGGATGATAGAAGGTGTTGGTTGTTGCATGGATGGATAGAAGGATGTGTTGTTCTCAAGGTTATGTAAGGATTCTTTTATGAATTGTTGCATGTTATCTTCATCTTGGCCTAAGATGTCCACCTCATGTGGACATTCATTAGTAGGTGAAGATTCATTAGTGTTATCAATTGCATTAGGATCATCTCCAAATATACAAATTGATACATCAACCAAATATTTTGAGGACATCCTAATGAAAATTAGGGTGTCAAATTCAAAACTCAACCAATCCACCCTTTACCAAAGTCTTAACTCAAACTCAATGATTTCCTTCACAACTTGACACTATTCCTTGTAGCATAGCAAAAGGGGTTTTTGCAACATATCTTGCAAAAAAAAACTCCTACCCACAAACCAAAACCTGTTTAAGATACCCTTTTTGAATTTTCAAAACATATCCAAGATTTGACTATGGGTTTTTTCTAACATCATGCCCTAAAATTAACTGTTACGCTTGAATAAAGGCCTAATTAAGCTTAAGCAAATAGGTCACCACTAGGTTTTTGATATCTAGGTCCCCAATCTTCAAAAAAAGACCATAAAAATGTCAAATTTGGTCTTCCCACTCAATTCCAACCCTTTTAAACCACTTTCCAAGAGTTCTTATTCAAATCTTGACCTCTATGCAACTTAATTGCTCAAAAACAAGTGTTTTCAGCCTAGGGCATCAACATATTTTCCCAAATATTTCTCCCCTACTCTTGAAAACACCATAAAATGAAAATACATCCTATCTAACCCCATTCCACCGATTTTCAAAATTTTTCATTAGTGGAATGGTGAGGTTTCCATTATTTTGCTCTCAAAACCCCAAAACCTAGGTTTTCAAGGCAGTTTTTTAGAAAATTGGCTCTAACTCACACAAATCTTGATGAAATCAAATGAAACAAGATGAAAAAGAAAAATGATTCAGATTTCCATGAATTCCAATAAAAATATGATCACTTACAGGTCGTACAAGGGCGTACTAAGGTCTGTAGTAGAAATTTATGCCTTCAAAACGTAGGAAAGCAATGAATTATTATTACTCAAACTTCAAAATGTACATTAGAAACTTGAATCGACCTCTCCATGATGTATTTAAACATTCTCCAACTAAAAAAATTGACCCTAAAAACTTTTCAAGTCTCATGACCGTTCAACTCCCACAAAGTGCAAAAAATGCAAAAATGCTTAACAACTTTGTAACTTTTACAAACATGATCATATGGACTCCAAATTGACTCCAAAGACATCACAAATTTTATTTAAGACCTTATTATAAACCAAAAGACTCGATATCTAACTCTTTGCAACATTTTCAGACTAGGACCTATGGTGCCCTTCACCATACTCCCCGAGAAAAAGGAACTCAAGTCCCCTCGAGGATAGTGTTGCAACACAAAATCCATGCTTTTCCATTGCATCCTTTGACCTCCAAGTGTTACCTCCATGTGGTACACCCTTCCAATAAACTAGGTACTGAAAATTAGCATTATTCTTTGCATTCTTGAAATCTTTGCCACTTAAGTTATGCTCCAATTACTAAGGGTTGCTTGATGGATGCTCCCTGACCTGCTTGTCATTTGCACCTACCTCTTTACCTATTACTGATGAGGGTGCTAACCCGAGACACATAATAACACTCACATAATATAGAATAATATTTTATTCAAAAATATAGAATTCTTACATGTAGAGGATCTCAAATCCTCGAGCTCTACTATACATGCAAATTATAGAAATTACAGAAATTACAGAAGTTCCCCTTTCACAACATGCTAACTTTTTTCCCCAAAAAAAGCTACCCAAAAATTAAAAAACTAGCCCATAAATATCCCATTTTTGGTTTGGATCCAAAACAACATTCGAGTTATGAGTTTTGGTGGTTTGGCGCCAAAAATTACAATTTGAAATTAAAAAATTGAGTCCTAATTAGAAAATTGACAATTTTCCAAAAATCGGTCAACTTCCGGAAGCCATAACTTTTGATCTAGGACTTCGTTTTTCAAACCGTTTGAACCATCAAAAGGTCTAAGAGTGAAGAATACGCTAAATAATCTCTCTAGCAATTTTGATGATTTATGGGCCTGTACGGGACCATTTAGAGCCTCAAATTGGACTCGAAAGGTTTTTTAAGGAAAAAAGAAGAAACTGAAACTTGAATAACTTTCAAACCATGAATTATCTTGACCTGATTCTTTTGCCAAAGTGCTTATTTTTCCATGCTAAACCTTCCCATAATATTCTATCTTCCCATGCCTTCAAATTCACACCTGCTAAAAATAGCAGTTGAGCAGAAAATCAGTTTTCAAAGTTGGGAACACTCTTATTTGACGAAAAGGGTATCCAGAAATGCAAAATCATCTACAAAAAGCAAACAAAATGAACATAAATGGAAAACATATTTTTGGGTGATGCAAGATTTCCCTCACACCACTGGATGCTCCTGCATCAATTACCAAACCTCTTCCATGCTTGTAATGAATCTCCTTATGCTTCAATTTTGATGTATGCTTGATCTTACTCTTTTTTCCTTCTAGTTTAGCTTCGAGCTCTTCACCTCTATTTTTCACCTCTTCCATCTAATATTATGCCTCTAGGACTACTGCTTTCTCAGATTTACCAACCTCTTATATGAAAGGATTTTAATGACCACCATTCTCTTTAGAAAGTATTGAGTGAATCACCTCTTCTATCTTCACATCAACATACTTTTTAAGCCAACCCTAAATTTGCAAAATCAATTCATCCTTGACCTTCAAATCAACATCATTTCCAAAATAAAATTCTTCATGTCTGCTATCTTCACTTCTCCAAGTCTAGGAGTGGCTACAAACTTCATATGTGTTTCCCTCTCTACCTTTATGAACTATTTTCTACCAACCATCATTATATTAACCCTTTTTTTTGTCCTTTATCCTCCTCCATCAATGGTGTTAAGGTATAAGATATCCCATCTTTGTTTATCTCATAAGTATTTCTTCTCCCATCATACAAAGCATGCCTATCAAATTGCCAAGGCCTCCCTAGCAACAAGTGGTACACATCTATAGGTAACACATCACACAGAATTTTATCCTTGTACCCTCCTATATTGAACTCTACCCAAGCTTACTCATTTACCAAAACAAATTGACCCTCATTTATCCAAGAAACTTTATAAGGAGTATCATGTGGTATCCTAGGAAAATGAAGTTTCTTAACCATCTCATTAGAAACCATGTTATATGTGCTTCCTAAATCAATGAAAACATTACATACCTTACCCATGCACTTACAAGTGGTTTTGAAGAGTGTCCTTTGTGATGGCTCCTTCTCCATTGATGCTTTGATGAGTGTTCTCCTTACCCTTAGTGATTATCCAACTTCAAGAGAAACATGCTATGATGGAGAGTTTACATTCTCAGTAACCTCTTCTTGCACCAATTGATTCCTTCTTTCACCTCCATGTGAACTAGAGGCTTGACCTTCATTGCATTGCCATGCTTGGTGTCCAAATTTGTTGCATTGATAGCACCTTCCTGTGAATCCTTGTGAGCCTCTTCCTTGATCTCCAAATATGCCTCTAAAGCTTTATTTACCACCTCTAAATCCACCTCTCTAATAGAAACTTGGTCTTGGACTTTGTTTGCATCTTCTTGACTCTCATATGGCTTCCTTAGTAGGAAAATTTCCCTCTTCCTCTTGAATTGTTGTCTTTGCCCCTATTTGACTTATCTTTCCTTCTCTTTAGTTTTTCTTCAGCCCTTATTGCCATTTGATAACACTCCTCAACCGTTCTTGGATTTTCCAAGGTTAACTCATCTTGAATGTTGAATCTCAATCCAGTCAAATATCTAGCAACCTGCCCTTATACTCAACTTATAAAATTATTCAGTATAGGCTTTGACTTTAATTTCTTTTTATTTTAGACCTTGAAGTTTCTTAAACATTTGAATAGCATAATTAGATGGTAAAATTTACCTTTCAACTTAGCCACCATTCTATCCCAAGAAACAATTTTTTACTTACCTTTCTTCCTCCTTTTAGTCTACTCATTATCCCACCATAATAGTGCATGACCCTTCAACTTTGTTTTTTCAATCTTCACCCTTTGTTATTAAGGCACATCCTCAAACTCAAAATAATTGTCAAGTGTTGCAATCCAATCCAAAAGTTCTTCATCATTCAAATTACCTCCATGCTTGGGTACATCAATCTTCACCTTAGATTTATCTTCCTTGACTACTCTTAGTAACTTAGCCATCCTCAGATCATCGGGATCTAGTTCATTTTCCTCTTCTTCTTCACTCTCTTCTTCCTCATCTTCATTGGAGTCACTCTCATCACCCATGACCATACCTCTTTTTTGCCTTGTTTCCAAATCAACAAGTCTCTCCTTCAACTCATTCACTTTTCTAGCAATGGTTTTCCCTTTTGGAGGCATCTTTGTTCTTTTCTCATTTCACAGTTTCCTTCTTCAACTCAACCTGTTTCCCTTCTTCAGATCATACCTATGCTCTGATACCAATTTTATGTAGAAAATACTATCAAATTCAAAACTCAACCAATACACCCTTTACCAAAGTCTTAACTCCTCAAACTCAATGAATTCCTTCACAACTTGACACTATTCCTTGTAGCATAACAAAAGAGGTTTTTGTAGCATATCTTCCAGAAAAAAACTCTTAACCACAAAAAAAAACCTATTTAAGATACCCTTTTTTAATTTTTAAAACATATTCAAGATTTGACTATGGGTGTTTTGTAATATCATGCCCTAAAATTGACTACTACACTTGAATAAAGGCTTAATTAGGCTTGAGCAAATAGGTCACCACTAGGTTTTTGATCTATAGGCCCCCAATATTCATGCCAAGAACCTAAAAATGTCAAATTGAGTCTTCCCACTCAATTAAAACCCTTTCAAACCACTTTCCAAGAGTTTTAATTCAAACCCTGACCTCTGTGCAACTTAATTACTCAAAAACAAGTGTTTTTAGCCTAGGGCATCAACATATTTGCCCAAATCCTCCTCCCCTGCTCTTGAAAACACCATAAACTCAAAATAAATCCCATCTAACCCCATTCCATTGATTCTCAAATATTTTCATCAGTGGAATGGTGAGATTTCCATTATTTCGCTCTCAAATCCCCAAAACCTAGGTTTTCAAGGCAGTTTTCAGAAAATTGGCTCTAACTCACACAAATCCTAATGAAATCAAATGAAACAAGATGAAAAAGAATAAGGATTAATATTTCCATCAATTCCAATAAAAATATGATCACTTACAGGCCATACAAGGTCATACTAAGGTCTGTAGCAGCAATTTATGCCTTCAAAACGTAGGAAAATGGTGAATTCTTATTACTCAAACTTTAAAATGTACATGAAAATTTTAACATGACCCCTACATGATGTATTTAAACATTATCCAACTAAAACAACTGACCCTAACTACTTTTCAAGTCTCATGACTGTTCAACTCCTACAAAATGCAAAAAATGCAAAAATGCTTGACAAGTTTGCAATATTTTTGCAAATTTTACAAACTTGATCATATGGAATTCAAACTACCTAACTACCTAAATTGACTCCAAAGACATCACAAATGGTCTTTAAGACCTTATTACAAACCAAAATACTCAACATATAACTCTTTGCAACATTTTCAGACTAGGACCTATGGTGCCCTACACCACATCCATATGTTGCCAAAACACAAATCCATGATGAAATTTGATGAATTTTTTTAAGCATGATATATAAGGATTTACTGATTTTAGAATGCAAAAACTTGAAAATGATGCCTTTTGAATGAAATTTTTTATGTTTTAAACAATGCATTTTTTTTGACCAATTGATGTGAATGTAAACAACTACAAAAAACTAAAATTTTAGAACTGAATCTAATATTTGCAAAGAACAAGATATAAAGTAGGAAGAGATAGTTTAATGCCCATAAATTTGAAAAATGACCTATACAAGGAAAGATTTTCCCAAGGTAAAATGGGTCTTTGCACAGGGGTTTGAAAAATTAAAGTCTAAGTTTTTGAGTTAATGTTTAAGGTCTCTATTTCAAGTTGCAAACAAATACTTTCAATTACAAATTTATAGAATTTAATGATTAGATGCAAATGCAATTTGATGAAAATAACAAGAAAAATGACAACTTTTTTTAATGTAATTTTGATTGAATTTTTTGATGTAAATGATTGAAAAACACTAATATGTAGACTACTATGCCATATGAATGCAATATGTATGCAATATTTTTTGATTTTTGAGATTTTAAATGATGTAAAATACAATTTTGAATGATGCAATTATGAAACCCTAAATGAGATGCAAGACTAACTAATGCAAATCCTATATCTAGGGTTTTAAAGACTTCCAAATCATAATTTATAATGTACAATGTTGGGTTCACCAAAATGAAATGATGAAAAATGAGGGTCTTGAAAATGGAACACATATACCACACATTTTCCTTAATTTCATTAGAAAAATAGATCTCCCAAGGATAGGATTAACTTTCAACCTTGAGGTGATTCAACCCTATTAGGAAGGTCTGTTGTTTTCTTATGATAGAAATGACTGATTGACACTTTTGGGAGATAGTTTCAAAGGTATTAACTAACTAAATTGCATGACCTAACACTTAAAATTTAGAATAATATGATAATGGAAACAAAAACAGTAATTTGTATCATGTAGAAAAATGTTGTTTGCATTTTCACACTTTGTTGGGTTCCCTGAATTAAATTAGACTTAGTTATGCCTTAATAAGCCCTATTTTACATCTACAAGACTAATAAATTACATTTTTCGAAGGGGAAACCCAACAATAATTAATGCCAACACATAAGTAATTACCTTCAGTAATGTGTGTTCCAGGAATAGGGACCTAGGACCCATTCACCCATGGATGAATGGGTCCTCCCTAGGCCTTTGAAACCAAATTAAAAATATGCTTTTGGTGGTATTTTAATGTCCCCAAATTCAAATTTCAACGTCAGTTTGTGATGATTATTTTTTGGGAAATTAAGGATATATACCTATAAATACAAAGTTATTTTATCAATTCAAATCCTAGAATTTTTATGAGATTTTGAAAGAGGAAAGATTATGATCAAAGGAATTCAAGAGCATATTTATCAGTGATTTATTGCATCAATCAAGATCACAAGCATCATGTCAAAGTCTTTTTCAATCATGCATGTTTTTGGAGCTAACATTGTGATGTAGGTTTCAAAGATCCAAGTCAAGATTCAAGTATAAAGATCCACATCCATTGAATCCATTTCATGCAAGATCAAGATCAAGATTTTAGTCCTCCAAAGGTTTATTCAAGGGTTTGGTGAGTTGCAGCATAGCATTGTTCATTCATCATTTCTTTCATGTTTCATTATTTTAATTCAAAGTTTAATTACCAAAATGGGGTTTGACCAGGTAAACCCCCATCCACCAAAAATAAATATTTTTCTCCTCTTTTTTGAAGAAAGATTGAAGACCTCACAGTTGAAAAGTTGTCAAAGTTGCAAAAATGTTCTCAACATTATTGTTGATCCACAAAATCTCACCTACAGGCCTTATTTCCAACTATCCAACATTGAAGCCCAAATAAAATAGAAGCTACAAAATGACATTAGAGGATCCCAAAAGCTGAGTAAAACCTTTGCACAGAGACTCACTCACCTATGGGTGAATGAGTCACAAGTTGCCTCCTGAAACTACATTTTGGTGATAGGTACACATCGCTCTACCATTTCTAGATTTGTCAGAAGTTTGTTGGTTTTGTCTATATTATGCTTTAAATTGAAGATCCAAGTGTTAGTTTGCATAATTGAGGTGATTTACTATTTTTAGTTTTTCTCCCAAAAGTGTTGTTCAAGCTAATACCCTCATCCTCAATCATAAGGAAACCTGTAGATTCCCTCATTGAGTTAACTCACCTAAGGGTTTTAATTCAATTCTTTGGGTGTCCATCTCATTTCTTAATGAAATAAAGGAAATATAGGTTCATCACCCCCATTTTCCGCATTCCATATTGGTGAACCCATTTTTCTATGTTTTAATTTGCATGAAGATTTGAGAAGGGAAAAATGGTGTGCACTTGGCCTAAAAAGTAGGTTCTAAGCTTTGTAGCAAGAGTAGTTTTCCCTAGGGTGAATGGGTCCTACTAGAGGGGTCCAAAATCAGATTTTGTAGTCCTCAGATCTTAGATCTAAGCTTCTAATTTCTTCAAGTTTGATTGTCGAAAATCCAGAAATAAAATTTGTAGATGAGTTTTCATAGCTTGAAAACAATGTTGACATCTGTGCAAAATTTCTCATTTGATCAATATTCAGTCCTTCTCTTGTAAATCTATACAAACAAAGAGAGAAGAAAATATTTTTTTTTGGGTGAATGGGTGTTTTCCTTAGTCAAACCCCATGTTGGTGATTAAACCTTTATAATGAAATGATGATATATGGAAGGAATTGATGAATGAAAAAAGCTATGTCACAAATCACCAAACCCTTAATGGATTCCCTTAGAGGAAATAGTCAAACACATCTCTCTAAGGTCTAGATCTTGCATGAATTGGCTTGATTGATTGCTTGATTTGATGCTTTAATGCTTGTTTGAATTCTTGAAACCTACATCACAATGTTAGCTCCAAAACATGACATGAACACATATTAACTTTGACATGATGATACGATCTTGATTGTTGTTATAGATGACTAATAAATCTACTCTTCAATGCTCTTGACAATAATATTTTCTCTTGTGAAGTCTTGATGGTGTGTCTTAAATTTGAATTGATAAAATAATTATATATTTTTAGGTGTTTATCTAATTTACCAAAAAATAGATTCCACAAGCCGACAGTTTGAAACTTGAATTTGAATCATTAAAATGTTGCCAAAAACATATTAAAATTTGGGTCCTAGCACTTAAAGGGGACCTAAGTCCAAGACACACAACTTCTAAGGTGTTTACATTAATGTTGGTAATTGTTTAATGGTGGTTTCCCTTTTGGAAAATGGGAATAATAAGGCTTTGGAATGCATAATTTGGTCAATTAGAAGCTTAATTAAGTCCAATTAATTAAGGGGATGAAAACATAGTGTGAAAATGTAAAGGTGTACATTTTTCTATACTACAACAAGATGTCAAAGTGATCATTGAAATGGTTGAATGATGGAGTTTTAGAAAGATGTGAATGATAAAGAGAGCTAGAGAGTTTTGTAGAATTCCAAAGAGTTATGTATGTAGTTCAAAAGAACAAGTTTTTTAGACAAATAGTAAAGGTTTTGGTTTAAAATATCATGCTCAAATCCTTATTGATGAAAGTTAAAGTTGGTAGAGGCATTACACTTCTAAAATATGGCAAGTTTAATGTCCCTATGGCTAGCATAGTCATATATTCTTGTGAAATGCTAATATGACATGAGAATGTCTATGCAACACACACCCATCCAAGGGAAAATCAGACTTAAAATTTGAAGAAATTGGACATGCAAGGAGTTGAAGGATGGTTTGGGCTGAAATTGATGAAAGAGAATAATTATCTTAATTTTAACAAAAGGGGAAGGCGTATGTAATGTGAAATTGCATAGGATGTAATTTACAACATTAAAATTCCTAAAAAAGTTATTTCTTTGGAAAAAAATTTGGACATGGATGTATGATTTAATATACTTCCTAATGATAAGGCATAAGGATATTTTTTGCACACTATTATTGAGTAGAATTTAATGTGACGTGGGAAAATGGATCTAGTGTCTAAATCATACTTTCTCCTACATTACACTAGAGAGAACCAAAATTGGCCACATACACCCACTTGGCTACTAACCTCAATGGAAGAGCTAAAATGGTGGATCAAGGTTTGAGTTCTTCTTTAGGGGAGGATGATACTAATTTTATTGATTAAAATTTAACTCAATTTGATTAAGAAAATTCATACCTAGGTTAACTATGAAGCTACAAAAATTTGATGTAAATATAGAGGAATACAAATCTAAAACATAGAAATGGACAACAAAACAATAGAGTGCAGAGATAGAGGAACTTGGCTTGTAAATTAGGACTCAAATTGTTTGGATAGGGATTGGCATCCTAGACCAAATAATACAAATCTCAAAAATCTATGAGCATGTCTCAAAAGGTCGCAAATTGTAGGTTCTTTCCCATTGGATCCAGATTCAAAACTTCATCTATTGACATATAATTGTTCTTTCCCTAGTTTATTGAAGTAGGAGACTTGAATGCTTGATCTTGTAATTAGGCCTTCAATCTTCTCCCAAATCCACTTTAGACTACCACTTGCTCACAAGAGAGGGGATAAATGGTTAAGTCATATAGGTTCAACCTAAGCGAAACCTTTTTTTGGTGTTTCCACCTCCATAATGACTATCGTGATGTAAAGAGTGCTTACCCTCGATCAGGAAAAGGAAAATGGATAAAAACAAGTTATACATGACAAGTGTTACAACTTACCACTCAAATCTGCTTTCCTTGATTGATAGAAGTCATTGAAATCAAAGAAGAATAACATTTTAATGACATTTTGTGTTGAAAATTATCTCCATCACACTACATATGTATTTAGGAGGGTTCTTAGATGCAAATAGAGATTTTCCCTTGCCACACTTTTCAATAGGAATTTAGTGTTGAGTTAGATGAATAAAACAACATTTTGAAAATATTGCAAGGCTTGTAATGATCTTTCTCACTTTATGAATGAATATATTAAATTGTGTTTGGGTTACTAAGTATGCTCTATTGAAATATCATGTTAATTGTTATATGTTAATGTGTAGTTGCATGTTCTTATTTTCCTACTTGTTCTCTTCTCAATGGTGTGACTCTATTTCCCAAGATAGGCACTGGTCCAAGACAATATTCCAATCTCACACCACCAAAACACAATGCAATAGTGTAGGTATAGGATTAACTTCTATGCATCCATGACCTCATATCATAACTAGGGATCTATATACAGTGAGCCTCGAATGAACCTATCTCATGTGGGTTATGCTCACACTTTTATATCAACTATATAAGGGGTTTTGATGCAATCGATTATTTTTGGTTTAGTGACAATATTTGGTACCAAAACAACAAGTTGGGTTTGGCTACCCAAATTTTAGTTATTGCTCCTTTTAGGTGATTTTAATACTTGTTAAGGTATACCCTTAGTAACGCCCTCTTGATTTTAAGTTGATCTTGAAGTGTAGGAGATATGATCCACTCTCATAAAGTTTTCTTAGAGTCCTCCATTATTTTATTGATATGATAATTTTACTTGCATGATGGAAATGATCACCTTGTGAGTGAGATTTGGTTCTAGGAAGTGGAGGAGTGATTTTGAGACCTAACACCTATATATTTTTTCATAACAATAAATATATTATAAAGGGCGTGAAAATATAACATGGAAGGTGTAACAACCCCGGTGTTCTACTTAGTAAAATTTCAATTTTTTCACCTCAAGTGAATGATCCATGATGTTGTAACATAGCAATGAAAAAAATTCTTATCGATAATGTAAATTACATACACCTTTGAAATAAACACTATTCCAAACTTCAATTGCATTTCATTGTAATTTCACAAATATTTCCATAACATAGATTTCATATTGAATAAACTCAAGTTTATCATTCAATAATACATCCTCCCATATAAATGGGTACAAGATACATACAAAGCTCTTTTGAGCTTCATTTGGAAATAGATATACAAACCGGTCATGATCTCATCGCATTGGTACATACATTCTAGATGTATCCATTCCCTGGTGCATACACTCTAGTTGTCCCTAATATTGGCGCAAACATATGCAAACCTTGACCACCAACTAATGAGGAGAAGCATCACTCAAATGTAGTCCCTCGCACATCTACCACATATGGTAAGATGGCCCTACCCTTTGAAAAATAGATTGGTTGATAGAATCCCATAAAAATAGTCATTTTGATCTTAATGTTATGCCCTACAATCTAGAACCTAATCATATGGTAGCTACACCTACAAGTATGAAAATGCTAATCTAGAATGCATAAAAGGAACACAATGAATTAACAGTGCAACCAATGGAAAACTACACTAGTTTGGTCAAATTATTCTCACCCAGTACTTCAAGTGACAATCATCCTATTCACATACACTACCATAGCTCAATTTGGATTATAACCATTCATATACTATACTTAGGAAATTTCCTTCCATAAGCAATAATTAACCTCAAAAATAACCTATTCCCCTTTTCCGAAAACACAATGGTATCTCTACCAATAAAGCATAAGCACAAGTTACCCCCTTCAATGGATATTTCAATCTCAAGTATAACATATGAGCTTTTCTATTCTACAAATTAACTTTGCATAACTTAACAAGCCATTCCCTTCAATGGACAACCTAGTCCTAGGAATAACTTTCTAAAGTATAACCGCATAAGCTTCATCTTATCATAGAACAAATATTCATAAATAATTGACTCCATTCAAGAATATATCACGAAAATAATTGATTCTCATCAAGAGTATAATATTATTATTAAATGACCTCAATCGAAGAATAATCATGTCGATAAATGATTTTACTCGAGAGTGTAATCTCCTTAGTAAAAAGGGTTATTCAAAGAGTAGAATCTTGTCAACAATATAACTTCACATCAAGATTATAAAGAAACCAAATAGGTAACAACTCAAACTCAATAGGTAATCCCACCTATGGCTCCAATCAAGTAGTAATTTCATAAAATCAAGTGATCAACTTAATCACATAGGTGTGTCTCAACCTTGGTACACCCTAATTCCTAAATATAATCACCAATCAATTTGATCATATAGGTTAATCTAAACCTATGTGTTCTAATCAAGATAAAATAAAAAACTAGACCAAGTAGGTTATTCTCAACCTATTGGTTCCAATGGGTAATTAAGTAAATATTCCAACCCAGTAGGTAATTCTTAACCTAGGGTTTCATTCAGTAGTAATGATCAAGTGATCATTCAAGTATAGACTAATAATATGATGTCTCGTCCTTTCATATCTTTCATACTATCACCATTGATGTATTGCTAAACCTTGCCAAGTCACTTCATGGCATTGATACATTTCACATTATACATGTACTATAAACTATCTATGTGTAGAAACATCATCTGAATTCCCATATAGGGTATATAGGAGTATTAAATAAATTCCTTAAGTTATTCACTCTTTCATCAATCCTAGTATATAATAGTATTGATAACATTCACTCCTTACTATGGAGTATGTACAACACTCATAAGGAAATTATAACATTCACAATTATTTTCCTTTTATAAGAAAATAGGTCATTACTCTATTTCAATCAATCTAATGTGTTTCCAAATAAAACATAAGGCAATCAATCTTTCAGTAAAAAGATAAAACATGAAGAGAATAGAATCCCATTCCTATTAATCGCTTATTCCAAACATCTAACTGGATCTCAATCTTGGCCCCCTCTTAAAATCAACTTAGCAACAAATCCCTCTCAATTTCTCTCACTAAAGCTGATGCAAGAGCATCCAGTGGTGTAAGGGAAATCTTGCATCACCAAAAAATAGTTAAATTTCAAGTTTCTCAGTTTTTAGATGTTTTTAAATTTTTGGATAACCTTTTCGTCATAATGAAATTCAAAATTTACGGTTTTTATTTTCTATTCCTGGGTTGAAAGATATTGCAGTTTTAGTTTCCTAGATTTGCACCTGAAAATCTTCTGAGTTAGATTTGAGGCACTTAGAGTTCCTGGAACGGCCCTGAAACTTTCCGAAATTGGCATAGCCAATTTTGAGCGCGTTATTGACTTTGAGACCTTTCCAGCGGTTGAAACGGTTCGCGAATTAGAGTCCCAGATCAAAAGTTATGGCCCCGGGAAGTTGGCGCACTTTCTAGAAGATACAATTGCAAATGCTCTTTTGAAATTTGAACTTCATGTTGTAAATTTTCAGCACCAAACCACCTAAACTCAAATTTGAATGTTGTTTTGGCTCAAACTAAAGAGGAGCTCTATTTG
>VDFB02074122.1:0-27072 GCA_007258455.2 Sequoia sempervirens | reverse complement strand
CCTCCTAGATTTCAACAAGGTGTTTCAGGTGGATTGTGATGCAAGTGGTTATGCCATTGGAGTAGTGTTGAGCTAAGAAGGTAAGCCCATTGCCTATTTCAGTGAAAAGTTAAATGATGCCAAGAGAAAGTATTCTGTATATGATTAGAAATTTTATGCAATAGTTCAAGCATTAAAGAAATGGAGACATTATTTGTTGTCAAAGGAATTTGTTCTATATAATCGACCATCGCCTTGTAGTACCTAAATATCGAGAAAACTAAAATCGAGGTATATGAAATGTGTGGAGTTTTGCAGAAGTTATACCTTGTTTTGAAACATAGGAGTGGGAAGTCAAATAGGGTTGCAGATGCCTTAAGTAGGAGGCATACATTGATGACAAAGATGCAGATTGAAGTGGTTGGATTCAATGAACTTAAGACATTGTACGTAGAAGATCCTGATTTCATAGAGGTTTGGAAAGCTTGCAAGGAACCTGTTACAGTGGACAGGACAAGGTGGGTGGATTTCATAATCCAAGATGACATGTTATTTAAGGGAAGTCATTTATGTATCCCGAGGAGTTCCATGAGGGAGAACCTGATAAAGGAGAAGCATAGTGGAGGAATGGCAGGACATTTTGGTCGGGATAAGACCATTTCCATTATCAGTGAGCATTATTATTGGCCTCAGTTGTCACAGGATGTGAAGAAGTTTGTACAAAGTTGCAGGGTATGTCAGATGGCTAAAGGAGTGAGCCAAAATACAGGCTTATATTAGCCCTTACCTGTACCAGAGAGGCCATGGGATGATATAAGTATGGACTTTGTTCTTGGTTTTCCAAGGACACAATGAGGGAATGATTCAGTCTTTGTAGTGGTTGATAGGTTTTCAAAGATGGCACATTTGATTCCATGTTAGAAGTCCCATGATGCACTCCACATTGTTGACTTGTTCTTCAAAGAGGTGGTGAGGCTACATGGTCTGCCAAAGAGTATTGTTTCATATCGTGACACCAAATTTGTGGGGTACTTTTGGAGGACCTTGTGGAAGAAGCTGAAGATAGAGTTGAAGTTCAGTTGTGCACACCATCCACAAATAGATGGGCAGACAGAGGTTGTTAACAGGATTTTGCACCCATCAGATGTTTGTGGGAGATAAACCTTAAGGGATGGGACTTGATCTTACCTCTAGGGCAGCACTTTCTACAACAATTTCACAATGGCATCAGGATCACCATTCCAGATTATGTATGGAGGTAGCCCCAGAACAGCTCCAGAATTGAAGAAGATGGACCAAGAGAAGAAAATAAGTGTTGAAGCCGCAGATTTTGCAAAGCACATCAAGAATATACATGAGAAGGCAATGAACACATAATAAGATGAATATACAAGAGGCTATGCATCGTAAAAGGAGGAATAAGGAGTTTCAGACTGGTGACGAAGTAATGGTCCACTTGAGGAAAGAAAGGTTTCCCGTGGGAACCTATAACAAATTGAAGATGAAGAAATTTGGTCCCTATAAGATTTTGAAGAAGCATGATTCAGGGAATGCAGATGAGGTAGAGTTGCCTAATGGAATCAACATTTTCCCTATGTTCAACATTTCAGATTTGAAAAGAGTATCATGAAGGTGGAACAAAGGAAGCACTAGCCAGGGCGTGATGGCATTCCAACACTACTCGAAGGGAGGAGGATTGAAGCAATCTTGATAGTCGGGAAGGAGTACCGTAATAGGGTAGTATGAAGAATATCCGTAAATGGAGAGAAGGCCTGCGGGAAGATTCATCCCGCTATCTAAGGCTATTGACCGGCTAAGTTTTCTCAACAACTGAGATGATGGGTCACTTCTCAAATTACCTGGGCATAAGGATGGTGAGCATCTAGTGGGTGTAAGGGCAATTGCATCACCCAAAAATAGTTAAATTCAAGTTTCTTGATTTTTAGATGTTTTTACATTTTTGGATACCCTTTTTCATAATGAAATTCCCAATTTACAGTTTTTATTTTCTATTCCTGGGTTGAAAGATATTGCAGTTTTAGTTTCTCGGATTTGCATCTAAAAATCTTCCGAGTTAGATTTGAGGCACTTAGATTTCCCAAAACGGCCCCAAAAATTTCCAAAATCAACATAGCAATGTTGAGCGCATTATTGACTTCGAGACCTTTCCAACTGTTCAAACGGTTCATGAATCGGAGTCCCGGATCAAAAGTTATGGCCCCGGGAAGTTGGCGCACTTTCTAGAAGATACAATTGCAAATGTTCTTTTGAAATTTGAACTTCAAGTTGTAATTTTTTAGTGCCATGCCTCCTAAACTCAAATTTGAATGTTGTTTTGGCTCCAAACTAAAGAGGAGCTCTATTTATGGGCGGGTTTCTAATTTTTGGGTAACTTTTTGGGGAACAAGCTTGCATATTGTGAAAGGGTGATTTTGTAGCTTTCTGTAACTTGCATGTGTTGTAGAACTTGGGGATTTGAGATCCTCTACATGTAAGAAGCTCAATTTTCTGAACAATAAAATTATTCTCTTGTTTGTGGGCTATTTTCTAAGTCTCGGGCTGTGCCCTCATCAAAAGCTTCCTCACAATAACTCTCAGCAAAACAAGAATCTCTCAATGAAAATGAAACAGAATGGAGCAATGTAATGATGCATAGAAGAAGTGTATCCAAATGAGGTGAGAATGCCTCATATTTATACCCAAAAACCAACATCTACAGGCTACAAATAAGGCTCATGATATGACACTTCTCAACCCAATACCATCAACTTGGCTTAATATTAACAAGGTGGCAGATTTGTATCACAATACTCATCAAAGCTAGACAATAGGTCGACCCAATGCTTGCCAAAAATAGTTTGACTAGTTCATAAAGCACATGCTTCATTTTGGAAATTGACTAATAGGCTAAATATACTTCTTTAAAATAAACATAAAATTCATAATATGGCACCAACTATTCACCTCATTCGCTATTATCAAGCTTGTTGTTTGTACAAAAGAATAATTTAGACTCTATTTGGCTACATTTCACATAGTCGACTTGGTCCAAGAAATAGAAATTGACACATTTCAATGAATCAACCTCCTTCATTATAGTGCAGTTTATTCTTTGACTCAGCATGTCACTTTGTAATGAATGCTTCTAAGACTTATTCCTTCCTTGCATTTGCATGCACCTTATAAACTCATACGTGCTCCACTATTGATAACCATAACGTGTTGTAATCTACAACTTAACAAAATAGATCAACACCTTATAATAAGCATTGTTAAATGCATCCAGGCTTATCCTCCTATCATAGCACGTGGGTTTTTCTAGCACTTGAAACTTCATTTATTAATTGTACTTACTTATACTATTCTATCAACTATAGGAAGTTTAACTCAATTGCATATTTAGAAATATTTGTGGCTTCTAACTTGATTGTATTCCCTTTTAAAGCAAGGCTTTAAATGTTGCATTCTTTTTAGTTTATTGGCCCCCTAAACACTTATGCGCAACACTTTATTCATCAAACATTTTTCCATGCTATAATGAATGTGATGCCTATTAATATATGAAAGCAATGTTTAAATTTGTATGCTATGTTAAATAGCAATGCATTGTTATATAATGTACTATTTTAATTATAGTATATATAATATATATATATATATATATGTACAAAATTATTATATATATGTACATATATACCAACTTACAAGTTATGAAATGCATCATTCAATATTCAAATTTATATATCCACGTTATCATTTTCATAAACAGTACATGTGTCTATATGCATACACATATACACATATATATACATACATATATTTGTGTACAATTAGATAATAACAATATATATGTTTATAGATATATACTTATATATGCAGTGTACATTTCCATTACGTACTTCGCACATATATATTAGTATATACATATATTAAATATATATATCATTACTTCGATACACATATATATTTAGTATGTTTATGCATACATATATCATGTTATTATTTCATATCAACATGAATACACTCATATCCTCATCAACGGGTATATTCATTAAGTGTATATATATATATATGTACACACATGCGTGCACACACACACACACACACACATATATATATAATTGATTCCCCATGTATGTATACTCGTAAGTATTTCTACTTACATACATATGCACAAGCTTATGCTCTCATGCATAGATCATTATATATATACCCATATACATGTATGCAATTAATGTACATACAAATCAATGTAAAGATAACTATTCACAAAGCCCAAAGATTTAAAGATTCAATCACATAATTCAATGTAAGAATGCTCCTAATAGAAATCATGATCGTGTCTAATGCAAACACATGTCTAACAGATGACTTACTAATATCCTGAGACTATGACTTGACTCAACTATAATTAGAAGTGAGTGTGTGTGAAAGCTGAGTTAGGCTTCAATTAAGGGTTACTCGACCAATCACTTCTCCTAAGTGATACTTCCCCTCCCTTCTAGAGGATTGAATCTATCCCTACAACTAGCTTAGCACAACACCAAGATAGTTAGATGTTCATAGTAAATCCATTTGCATCATAAAACATTTGTATCAACAAAGCATTAGAAATTTCATATTGCAATACATAGCATTCGACTAATTCAAAACATATTCATTATTTTGAAAACAATAACATCTTATTGCATATTCATATATTTTGTAACTCCCCGCCATGAAACCCCAAAGGACAACACAACAACTAACAATTATGACACAATTTTTTCTTTTTTTAAAAAGTGAATCAATGTATAGATCATACTAACAATAACATAAAAGGTAATCTACATGTACATATGCACTGACTATGTCTGTTAGGGTATCATGATTGCATTACGAACATAACAATTAACCAACCTAAACATACATCGTAAAAATAAAAGTTCATTTACATCTTCTACATTAAAATAATTAGATATACATATTTCCACAAATACAACACTAATCAAGAGAATAGAATACGAACCAATGAATACATATAGATCTTCCCATAAATGGGGTGTATTATTACACTATTTGCAAGTTTACATCAAAGCTTCCCTTATAACAACAGGAAGCATACATCGAATACATGATAAGATACAAATGAAATGATTATATTACATAACATCAATGCTAACTCAAGTTTGGTACAAGATCTAGAAACTTTGCATCAGAGACGTTACCACGTCCATGCTCACGAACATCAACTAGGAACCCAATGGTGTGCATAGCACGTTCCACCCAACCATGTGGAACCCTAAGGTCCACCCCCCTATGCTAGAAGACCCAAAAATATCCAATCTGGTTAAAATCCATTTGCACAAAATCACAATTCACATGCACGTACACATAAAGCGAGGCTTGAACCCTCTTGCTCACAAATTCTCCACAATTAACAATTCCACAGTGCAAGGCTAAGAACCCACATAATCATAAATCAAGTATAAAAACAATAGTTCACAAAGTACTCAACAAGAAAACCAACAATAAGTAAACTCTTTCCCCAACCTCTAGAAGTCCAACTAACCACTATGCATAATAACTCCCCATCAAAGAAATGATAATATCATGATCACAAAAATTCTATTTGCAAATAACACCCACCATCAACCATATGGAAACAAGAGTGGAAAAATCATCAAGGGGATCATCAACCTCATTCATTAAAACAATTTAAATCATGAATACAACTTACACCATAACACTCCACCTTCAAACAATTATCAAATTCACTCCCAATTTCCAATGAACAACATGGTGTTCAATTCAAACAGTCAAACAAGCCATACATGGCAACCACAACAACAATCACAAGTGTTCTCAAGAATTGGGACTTCAATTATTAAATAATTTACAAAAGAAGCCAACATTCATTTATTGACTAGAGATATTCTAATTCATTTATCTAAACATATCTTTCAAAACAAGAAATCAATCAACAAAACGACCAAGACAAAATAACCATTACAATTAATTAAAGGAGTAATCCACACTCATTAGTTGACAAAAGATAACTAATTTATTTAACTAAGCTATCCCTTCAATTATCTAAATATAATAAACAATTTCCTTTATTTAATTTCCAATGCATTTGTCGAATATAATCATGAGAATTGATCCTAAACTAAACAACTAATAAATTTACAATCAAAAGATCCAAATCTTAAATTTCTTAAAAACTCAAGATCATTTTTAAAGATTTAGAATAATATCAACCAATGACACCTAATTTCATCTAATGATTAAAGAGATTCAAATTTCAATTAAGATACTCATATGATGGCTATGAAAGCCTATCTATGATAAAACAAGTGTTATTCAAAACTATAACCTAAATCTATCTATTCATCTAATAAGCAATACAATACTTGAGCATGAGACATTTTTACATCCCATAGCAAGTCTAAGTAAGCATATCTATCATTCACTCGATCAAGTCCAATCTTCCTATAACTTGTTAGGCAACAATTAACTATTCAAGACAAATAAATTATACAATGACATATTGCTAAAGTCATCAATTCTACAACCCATTTTGCTCATTTACAAACCCTATTTAATACAAAGTCTTTTATTCTTTCCCATAACTATAATACACATACCTATATAAATACATATATATAAATTATGAGATATTCCAAATTATGAAATGGCTATAACAAACATACATACATACATACATACATACATACATACATACATACATACATACATATGAAATCGAATATCAATCAGCATGCACATGCATATATAAATACATATAAAATAAAAAGAAATGAATGCTAAATATTCATTTATATCATCATTAAAATCAAATACTGAAAGGATATGAATGGCGCACACATATATATAAAATTAAACCAACTATCAAAGGATTGTATTCAACATTATATGGAATCTCTTAAAATCTACATTGGCCTCACTCAAAAAAATTGAGTCACATTACAAAATCGCACCATATTAAACCATATTACACACTGTATTGAAGAGAATAATGGTGATGTTTAAAGAAACAATTTGAACCACAGGTTTGGACAGTTGTCATAAGTAAAACATAGGGGCATCGAATGCCATACAAACTGAATTGCAATGAATCACAATATCAATCAACGGACAATCAAACCACCTAAACGAAATAGAACCTTAATAAACCTCAAAAATAGGCAACATTGCTTTGGTGGAGGGGAATGGCGATACTAAATGAAACAATCTGAAAAGTAGACTTGCACTATAATATCCACAACAACAATTATATGAAAGATAGCCACAAAGAGATTTGATTCCCAAACAAAACCGATCCATAGCAATTGAATGCAAAGTGCGGGGAGAATGTTATGCAAGAGAGAGAATTGGGACTAACTCGACTGGAGAAGTTTACATGAAAAAAAGAAACTTGGACTAACTCGATTGGCTGAGCTGGAAGCTGATGCCAGGTCCAAATTCCAAGTTGCAGCTTCAGTTTCTCCCAAAGCCCCCAACAAAATCTGTATAACTCCAATTCAAAACCCAAAACCCCAATTCTAGTAGAAAGCTTCCAAGAACCAGAGAACAACATCCACGGGAAGCAACAAAATTAGTTTACAGATATGGTTGAAAAGCACCCCCTTTCTCTAAGCAACTTTAACTAATTTATTTACCACTCCACAATTCGTTGTTGCATGCAACTTTTCTTTCATTTAATTATTTTATTTAATTCCTCATCCCTTGTTAATTACCACTTTTAAATATATTCATTTATATACATATCCTTATTTATTGCACATAATAAATCAAATTAAGATATTTTATTTGTTAATTTAATCTTTCTTTTAATTTGTTTGCACAATTGTATTTGTTTTAATATTTCTTTATTAATCATACTTTTAATTTATTTAAAATTAGAAAAAACATTAATAATATTTTATTTTGTCAACACCTCAATTATATTAAAGCATTTATTTTAATTATCACAATGCCCTTTTAAATTTTAATAACTTTATTTTAATGTGCTAATTAATCAAAACACCAACCGACCAATAGGGTGAATCACAGAGGGGAATTGCATATTTCATTTACCTAACAAACATATTGAATTCATAATTTGCATTTATCAACATTTTGACTCATAATGGTAAAAGTAACTTGGTAACTATGAAACGGGGTACAATAAAAGGAGAGGATGAGAGAAAGAGGGTTAAAGGAAAGTAGATGAGAGGAGTAGGTCAAGGACTAGGAAAAATTAAATAAAGAAGGAAGAAATAAATAAATAAAGAAAATAATAAGGGGGAGAGAATGGTGAGACAAGGAGTGAGAAAGGAAAAAGAGAATGGATGAGACAACAAAGTGGACAAAAGGGGAAGAGATGAATGAGAGGGAGAGGTGTCTAGGTTCCTGAGATGGGAAAGTAAGAGTTTCTAAGAGATACTTAGAGATTAGTCATCATCATGGCTGAGGTTGGAAGGGTGGCTGAAAATTTCTATGGCTTACAAGAGTTTCCTTCTTAATAATTTTGATTCTGGTGCAGATTGAATTTTGAGAATTTTATCAAAAGAATAAATTCACAACTAACCAATTTCACTTGTTAAATTAAAATTCAATTCAAAAATTCCATAAGAATAGTAAAGGAAAATTTATCAAAATGATTGTAATATCACATAAACTCGTTCTCGAATCAAACTACATAATGAATTGGGAAAATTTCAATTGTAAATATAATATGTAAATCTTATATATATATGTGTGTGTGTGTGTGTGTTTGTGTCTGTGTGTGTGTGTGAGTATATATGAGTATATACATATATATATATACATATACATATATATATATACATATGCATATATACATATACATATATGTATATATGTGTATATACATATATACATATGTACGGATACATATATACATATATCCGTATATATGTATATATGTATATACACATATATACATATATGTATGTGTGTGTATATACATGTATACATATATACATATATATATATGTGTACACATGTATACATATATATATATATATGTATATATGTATACATGTGTATATACATATATATAAATATATATATGTATATGTGTATATATGTATACATATATATGTATATACACATATATACACATATACATATATAAACATGTATACATATATACATATGTGTATATATGTGTATATATGTGTGTATATATATGTGTGTGTGTACATATACATATATGCATATATAAGTATATATATACATAGATAGATACATACATACATACATACATACATACATACATACATACATACATATATATATATATATATATATATAGGTTTCAAGCCTTTTTTCTCAAAAAGTGTATAATATGCAATCTATGACTTATTCATTCAATTACACTTTCACAATCAACATGGCTTCATTCTAGCTTCAAACTCCTCTCTTCCTTCATATATCATATCTTTATTCTTTTAATGGTTTTTATCCAACATTGGAACTTCCTTCTCCCTCTAGCCTTTCCTTTGCTGCAAGACCTTTACCCTCGATTCAAGAACATTTTATTGTAAATTAAATTCCAACTACCATATGATATGGGGTGACCTTTGTTTCTTTTACTTCTATTTTCCTTCACTATTAAGTTGAGTGACCTGTCTTTGTATTTTCACTACACTTTTAACTTGGCATGGTTTTCCCCCTCTTTGACTTATGCAACTTTCATTTTTTTTAAATTCTTCTTTTCCCACCTTCACACCCTTGTGTCTTTTCCTTTCTCTTTCCAATTTTGTGCTGCCTGTTCCTCTTCCTTTGTATGCAACATAACAAGCATTGTTTCAATGTTTTTATTTATTACTATTTGTGCTCCTCCTCATATATGTGATGGTTATTAATTTTTTCATTATTCATTAGCTAGCCACCTGCTTGTTATTTTTATTGCATTTTATTGTTGTTTTTAATTTTCTACATTTTTTTCTAACTGTTCCCTTCCCTATTCTCATTTAAATTGTATTCTTGCTCTATCATTCTTTAATATGTGTTGCCTCTTTCTCCTTTTAACTGCTACTACATAGTATCTACTTTCCCTCCTTAATTTTAATTTGTATTTTAAATCCTTTATTTCCTACTACTAGTCAACTCTTTACCCACATGTTGACTCCAATGTTTATTAATATGTGAACTAGGCGCAATGTATCACCAAATTAAACTACAACAAGGAGATTGGCTTAACGATAAGGCATTCTACATACATCCCAAATCCATCAAATTCCTAAGAATATGGTTGCAGTTTATGCCAGGGATTACACCAATAGCACAGTCCATAATCAAAGACCATTTAAGAATAGTTCACCATCGAGTTTCATTTAATATCAACATAAAAGCTAAATACCGATGCCTAGTATAAAGGCTTGGCATCGACAGGTGGTATAAATAATTACATATAAATCAAAGGTCATTCAGACATGGGAACAAGTAGTGAAATACATACAAGAATTATCGGGCTGCAATTAAAATGGTTATTGAATCTTAGCGAGGGATGTCGATATATACTAAGTAGTGCAAAGATTAAGTAATGCATAGATTGAATTCTAGGGAAACCTCCAAATAAAGATCCCATATGACTGTCGATGGCATCAAGAGTAAAATAGACATACAAAGATTGCAAGAAAAACACAAACAAAATACTAGGAGTGTGGTAGCAATACTAGTAACTGCATTAACTGATTGCTCCAAATCGAACTCAAATAAATACAGGCATGATTGATTCAAAATAGCATATGAATTTAAACATTTAGTCCAAAATAGAGGAGAAGATTACAATAAAAAAAGAAACCTGGACTAACTCGATTGGTCGAGCTGGAAGCTGATGCCAGGTCCAAATTCCAAGTTATAACTTCAATTTCTCCCAAAGCCCCCAACAAACTTTGCATAACTCCAATTCAAAACCCAAAGCCCCAATTCCAATAGAAAGCTTCCAAGAACTAGAGAACAACATTCACGAGAAGCAACAAAATTAGTTTATAGATATGGGTGAAAATTCCCCCCTTTCTCTAAGCAACTTTAACTAATTTATTTACCACTCCACAATCCATTGTTGCATGCAACTTTTCTTTCATTTAATTATTTTATTTAATTCCTCATCCCTTGTTAACTACCACTTTTAAATATATTCATTTATATATGTATCCTTACTTATTGCACATTATAAATCAATTAAGATACTTTATTTGTTAATTTAATCTTTCTTTCAATTTTTTTGCACAATTGTATTTATTTTAATATTTCTTTATTACTCATACTTTTAATTTATTTAAACTTAGTAAAGACATTAATACTATTTTATTTTTTCAACAACTCAATTATATTAAAGCATTTATTTAATTATCACAATGCCCTTTTAAATTTTAATAACTTTATTTTAATGTGCTAATTAATCAAAACACCAATCGAGCAACAGGGTGAATTACATATTTCATTTACCTAGCAAACATATTGAATTCACAATTTGCATTTATCAACATTTTGACTCATAATGGTAAAAGTAACTTGGTAACTATGAAACGGGGTGCAACAGAAGGAGAGGATGAGAGAAAGAGGGTTAAAGGAAAGTAGATGAGAGGAGTAGGCCAAGGACTAGGAAAAAATAAATAAAGAAGTAAGAAAGAAAGAAATAAAGAAAATAATAAGGAGAGAATGGTGAGACAAGGAGTGAGAAAGGAAAAACTAAGAAGGGATGAGACAACAAAGTTGACAAAAGGGGAAGAGATGAATGAGAGGGAGAGGTGTCTAGGTTCTTAAGATGGGAAAGTAAGAGTTTCTAAGAGATACTTAGAGATTAGTCATCATCATGGCTGAGGCTGGAAGGGTGGCTGAAAATTTCTAGGGCTTACAAGAGTTTCCTTCTTAATAATTTTGATTCTGTGCAGATTGAATTTTGAGAATTTTATCAAAAGAATAAATTCACAGCTAACCAATTTCACTTGTTAAATTAAAATTCAATTCAAAAATTCCATAAGAACAGTAAAGAAAAATTTATCCAAATGATTGTAATAACACATAATCTGGTTCTTGAATCAAACTACATAATGGATTGGGAAAATTTCAATTGTAAATATAATATGTAAATCTTATATATATATATATATGTGTGTGTGTGTGTGTGTGTGTGTATATACATATATGTACATACGTGTATATATACATATATATACATATATACATATACATATACATATACATATATATATGTATACATATATATGTATATATACATATGTATATATGTGTATATATATGTGCATATATGTATACATATACATATATACATATATATATGCATATATGTATATATATAGATATATATAGGTTTTAAGCCTTTTTTCTCAAAAAATGTATAATATGCAGTCTATGACTTATTCATTCAATTACACTTTCACAATCAACATGGCTTCATTCTAGCTTCAAACTCCTCTTTTCCTTCATATATCATATCTTTATTATTTTAATGGTTTTTATCCAACATTGGAACTTCCTTCTCCCTCTAGCCTTTCCTCTACTGCAAGACCTTTACTCTCGATTCAAGAACATTTTATTGTAAATTAAATTCCAACTACCATATGATATGGGGTGACCTTTGTTTCTTTTACTTCTATTTTCCTTCACTATTAAGTTGAGTGACCTGTCTTTGTATTTTTGCTACACTTTTAACTTGGCATGGTTTTCCCCCTCTTTGACTTTTGCAAATTTCATTTTTTTAAATTCTTCTTTTCCCACCTTCAGACCCTTGTATCTTTTCCTTTCTCTTTCCAATTTTGTGCTGCCTATTCCTCTTCCCTTGTATGCAACATAACAATCATTGCTTCAATTTTTTTATTTATTACTACATGTGCTCCTCCTCATATATGTGATGATTATTAATTTTTTTCATTATTCATTAGCTAGCCACCTCCTTGTTATTTTTATTGCATTTTATTGTTGTTTCTAATTTTCTACATCCTTTTCTAACTGTTCCCTTCCCTATTCTCATTTAAATTTTATTCTTTCTCTACCAGTCTTTAATATGTGTTTCCTCTTTGTCCTTTTACTTGCTACTACATAGTATCTACTTTCCCTCCTTAATTTTAATTTGCATTTTAAATCCTTTATTTCTTGCTACTAGTCGACTCTTTATCCACATGTTGACTCCAATGTTTATTAAAATTTTAAAACTTTCTGTGAACCCCTAATTCGAAGTGCCTACAAAAATACAACAGCAAACAATGTTAGAGAGTTATTTTGTAAGCATGAACAAGGATTCCCCATGAAATCCATTCACAAAGCTAAAAATAGGAAATAGAACAAAGAAAAACAATGAAGAACATAATGGAAATATGAAATCCTAATTTAGCATGCAAACACTTTATCCCATGGGGGAGTTGGTGCAAATAGGTGTGTGGAGATTTTCCCTTTCCCAACTCCTTGAATGAAAATGTTGATTGAAGATGATTGATCCACTTGATAAGTCCCTCAATGAGCTCCAAAATCTGCAATAAACTAGCTAAGAAGATGGATGGAATTTGAGAGATATTTGTGCATAATAACTTTGCATAATTGTGGATGATGAAATGCATGGTGAAGCATTCTATTTATAGAATGTTGAAATGGAAACAAAGCCAAAATAGAGCAATGTGGGACAAAGATTTGGCCAATGGAAAAATGCCACTTGTCCAAATGTGATTGGGTGAGGAATGAGCAAGTTTTGACAAATGTGCCAATAAATGCATTTTTTGAATTTGAATTTTGAGAAAAGACATGTAAGAGGGGGAAAGAAAATTGCATTAAATGCCCCTTGGCTCAAGGAAAGGACATGTAAGAAGAAGTAAATGCCTTGTTGGAAGGACTTGTAAGAGAGAGTAAATGACATGTTGGAAGGACATGTCATTCAAATTTTGAATTTGAAATAGAAGAATATTCCTCCAAAAGATGCTTTGTTGAGGGAAAATGAAGATTTAATAAATCAATAAATTGATTTATTTGTGCAAGTGGGAAAAGCTAGAGGATTTTGAAGATTAGATTAGATTTAATCAAGATTTGATCAATTTAATGAAGATTAGGAAGTTTGACTTATTTTGACTTAGATTTTTGGATTAATTTAAATCAAACAAGAGAGGAAATGATTTAATGAGTTTAATTAAATAAACATGTTTTGATTATTTAATTAAAGAGATTGAAGTAAGATTAAATTAAATAAGATTTTAATTTATTCAATTTAATAGATAGATTTTAGAGATTTAATTAAATAAAATTAATTATTTAATTAAAAGAGATAGAGAATAATTTAAGAGACTTAATTAAACCCATGATTTGTTTAATTAAGAGAAGAGAACAAATGAATTTAATCAAATAAAGATATTCAATTAAATGGTTAGGTCAAGGAATGATTTAGGATGAAATGATGTCGGTAGTCAGACTTAGATGCACAATGTCAACTTGTACATTTTGCGTGTCTACATTTTGCCCCTCTTTAAAGCAATGTACTTGTTGCATTGATTCAAAGAATGATCTTGTCATGTTCAAAATCAAAAAAATTCTGATTTTTCAGATGCCCCACTATTGCCCCAGTGAGAAGAATTGCACTGGTATATTTCCCCCTCGAGATGTTGAATGGGAATGCCAATTGCCAATCAAAATCATGATAAAATGCGAGAGGAGTGGTTGATGTAGATGAATGGACATTCATTAGCTATGGGTAGCTTCATGTACCAACTAGGATAGAAATGTTAGTAAAGATAGAAGAATGTGATAGAAGAATGAAAGAATAAGATGATCATGCAAACGATGATGACTACTTGCTGTGGAGTTGGGATTTTCAAAGGGAAAATTTCCTTATGTTTGATAATACACGCAGTACGATGCATCAAGGTATTGAGAAATAGGATGGCGTTGTACCTAGTGTGATGGAATTTGACTTGACAAATCAGATAGGAGTATTCTTGTTCACACCTGACATACGAAACCCTGTCTAGAAAATAGTTCAAATATTTCAAATATCTCGGACCAAAACATAGGAAGGCGAGCCTTTCTATGTGGTCAACAAGAAACTTAAAACACCCTCGCTACAGACTAAACAAAAGCACACATGACCAAGGTTATATTACAAAGATATCCAACAAGCACAACAGACAAAAGATAATGATCGTTGCCCCATTCCTATCTCTCTAAGTCCTTCGTTTGGACATCATTGAGAGGTTCTTGGAATGAGCACAATGAGATAAATCAAACAAAATAAAGTAAGTGAGAAAACAAACTAATGTTCTTCGTACCGTTAGCCGAGAGAAATGATGTTTCAAAAGATGGGAGCCAAAACTTATTGCCAAAAGATAATGTCCATTGTCAGAACGGATCCTAGGACATGTTAATGACACGTTGTTTTGTTTACCCAAAGTGGTTGGTTTGATAAAGTGCCCATTGTCGGAACAGATCCTAGGACATGCTTTTATCAAATGATGATGAAATTGATTTATGATTTATATGCCATTGATAAGAAAAGAGTTGACCAACTTGCTTGCTGACTGACCTATACTTGAGATTTTGACAGTTTAGGTTTTCACATTTGATTGCTAGACTTGTTTCCAACTGTTTTACCAAAGGTTGAGGGAGATGATGATTTATTATGGATGATTGATTATCACGAGTGTAAGCGAGATGAGGCAGATGGATTTTTTTCAAATATTTGGATGTTTTTGGAATTTTGCAATGTTTTGAGACTGTTTTTGGTATTTTTGAGATTTTCAAATGTTTTGATTTTCAATTTTCCAATGTTTTGAGATTTTCTGAGATTTTGACCAAGAGACTAACCTAAAGACCTATCCTAGGGGCCTCGGGGGCTGATCAACAGATTAGCCTTGCCTACGTTATACACGCAGAGACCACGTAGTTTGACTGACAACTTGACCGATTTACAAATGAAGATATACATGATGAAATGTCAATTTTATTATGACAAACTTCTATAGGACTGACCTAAATGTCTCGGGGGATAATCAAAGATCAACCTTTCCTACGTTCAAGCTCAGAGACGACGTAGTTCGACAAGACAACTCTGTTTTTGAATTTTTGACTTGTTTTTGGATTTTCTGATGTTTTTTGGATTTTTTTATTTTCTAGACCTTAAGATCATACACGAATCCAATCCGATGAGAATGTGCCCCTAGCGTGAAGCGATAGACTACTTCGATATAGGCAGGACAAACTAACCTTTTAAGTGGGCCAAGTAGCTCTAGGAGGAATCGTGACACAAATGCAAGACCAAGCTATGGTGCAGATGTAGATGGAAGGGTGAAATGTGATGATATGCGATGGGTGAGTGAATGATGCAAAGCAAGTCATGGAGACCAAGATGGATGGAGAGTGCTTATTTACACAAGGTGCCTATTTGCCAGTTTTTCACCAAGGTACTTGCCCAAAGTGCCACCGAAGTGGTTTTCACTAGAGGACAATTTTTTCTCTTTACTGTTTTCTTATTTTTTGATTTTTTTGTTGTCACCAAGACGCCTGTTTGCCAGGTTTTCGCCGAAGTAACCATTTTTTCAAGACTTTTATGATTTTTGATTTTGGTTCTATAACACCTTGAAAGATTTTAGGCATAAAAACTTTTGAGATGGAGCTATTCATTACCTTAGGGTTCTCTGCGTTGATAACCCATATTCCCCGATGGTCAGGATGACAAAGGGTCCTTCGTACCCGCTGGGTTCAAACTTGCCCCTGCCATTTGGTCTTGCCATTCTTTCGATTCTTTAGCACCACCCTCCAACTGAAATACTTTGTTGTAGCTCCTTTTAGTCTATCCCGACAATAATTTGCGATGGTTTAAAGCATTCATGTCGCCATCCAATGCCCGAACTCTTGAAAAATCCATACCTCGGGTCCATGATGAGGTTTTGCAATGATAATTGGAGGGATGATAGGCTCGATCTCATCGGGAAAGCGGCCTGACCGCAGAATCGGCGAAGGTGTGGCAACTGGAAGGGTGTGTGGGATACGGGTTCCTGGTGAAGCCCAAAGGGTGGGATTACAAGTGCCAATCGCACTGACATCGCCGACCGCTTTCTTAAGGATCTTTGGATGATGGTTTTATTTCATCTTCAGCTACGCCTTTGGGATAGGCACGAGGTGGAAATGATAAGGATTTTGAATCATCACATATATTGCGGATCAATTTTTGACGGCGTCCAATATCGGCTTCAGGAACACCAGCTGCATTACGGAGATAGTTCCGCGATTAACTTTGAGATCTCGCTTTGTTATGCAGGTCATAGGTGGCTCTTCCAACCCACTTGGTGAAGTACTCAGTTGTAGTTATAATGAATTTGTGGCCGTTGGATGAGGTGGGTGTGATTTTCCCAATGAGATTGAGTCCCCACTGTGAAAAGGGCCATGGTGTGACGATTGGATGAAGCTCTTGAGCTGGAGCATGGATGAGGTCCCCATGTTGCTGACATTGTAGACACTTCTTGATGTATTCATGTGCCTCTCTGTCCATGGTAGGCTAGTAATACCCACTCCTCAACAATTTCTTAGCCAAGGTCATGCCACTCGAATGAGAACCACAGATGCCATTGTGTACCTTAGTTAGGGCAGCCAAAGCCTCCTCAGGGTTAAGACATCTTAGTAAGGTTCCTTCTATGCTTCTATGATATAGGGTTTCTCCTAAAATGACAAAACGAGATGCTTTCTTGATAAAGGTTCATCTAAGGCTTGAACACAAATCAACAGGAATGATACCTATCCTAAGGTATGTGTAAATGTCTTGGTACCATTGATCGTTTGGACCAACAATTTTGCCCACAAAATCTGACTCTGGTAACTTGAATGTTAGTACGAGAAGCTGGTCTACTAAGAAGTTGTATTTCGTAACATTTTGAGGGATCTCTAAGAGTGATCCAATAGTTGCCATTGCGTTTGCTGCTCTGTTGTTGGTTCTTGGTACTTGCTCAAATGTGATGTCAACAAAATATTCCTTGAGATTTTCCACCAGCCTTTTGTATGGAGTTAGCTTATCATCCTTTGTTTGTTACTCATTGTTCACTTGATTTATGATAAGCTGTGAATCTCCATATACCTTCAATGTCATAATGTTCCACTGTACTGCTATCCCAAGACCTATAGTTAAAGCCTTGTATTCTGCAATGTTGTTCGTACAAGGGAATGCTAGTTTTTATGATCTTGGTATACAATCCCATTGTGGAGTGATGAAGAAGATACCAGCTCTTGACCCATGTTGTGTGTAGGAGCCATCAAAGTATAGTTTCCAATGAGTAGCCATGTCAATGTTGACAATGGATTCATCTAGAAATTCTGAAACAAGTGGGTTCTCCGCATAGATAGGTGCATCTGCCAGTTGGTCTGCAATGAACTGTCCCTTGATTTCCTTGCGCTCCACATACTCAATGTCATATTCTGATAATATCATTACCCACTTAGCCATTCTTCCCGTAAGAATTTCCTTTGAAAGAAGATACTTTAGGGGATCAATTTTAGCTATGAGTTTGATCTTGTGTGCCAACATGTAGTGTCTAAATTTTTGGGATGCAAACACCATTGCTAGGCAAGCTTTTTCAATGAATGTATAGTTTAACTCATGTTCCACCATTGTACGACTGATGTAGTAGATGGCTCTTTCTATTCCATTTTCATCATGTTGTGCTAGGAGAGCACCAAGGGTTGTTGTAGTTGCTGAGATATAAAGGATCAATGGTTTGTTTTGAATTGGAGGCCTTAGTACTGGAGGTATTAACAGATATTCCTTGATTTTGTTGAAGGATTATTCACATTTGTCATCCCATTTGTACGTTACCCCCTTGTGGGGTAAGTGAGAGTAAGGGATTTGTTTGTCTGCTAATTGTGCTATGAACATGCGAATTGACTGAAGCCTACCTTGGAGACCTCTCTCGTTTCCCCAATGTCCTAGGAGCTTCCATTTCAAGTATTGCTTTCACCTTTTCCAGATCAATCTCAATGCCTCTCATTGACACTATGTAGCCCAACAACTTTCCTGATTGTACGCCAAAGACACACTTCTTGGGATTCAAACGAACCTTGTATTCTTCTAGTCTGTCAAAGATAGCACTCAAGATTGATATATGATCCTTCCTCTTTTTGGATTTTCCCAAGATGTCATCGACATAGTCCTCAACTGTTTTGTGGATCATGTCATGGAATATTAGTGTCATGGCCCTTTGGTATGTGGCCCCGGCATTCTTTAAGCCGAATGGCATTACGTTCCAGCAATATGTGCCCCAAGGACAAGTGAAAGATGTTTTATGTTGGTCTTCCTCTGCAATTCTTATCTGATTATAGCCTGAAAATCCATCCATCAAGGAAAACTTCATGCCCCATGGTCATGCGTCTACAATCATAGTCAATGTTAGGCAATCTGAAATCATCTTTGGCAAGTCTTGTTCAAGTCCCTAAGTCCTGCATACAAATTCTCCTATGCCCTGGATTTTGAAACCATGCATTTCAGATTGAGACCCACTGCAGTAGGCAATCGCTCTCTCAGATGAATCCCAAGATCTAGTAGCGTTCTAGAGTTCCACTACTAATAGAGCACCAGGGTGTATCTTTCAACTCTCGCTTTTACGTTTAGCTTTTAGGATAGATCACAAGTGATGCCACTCACTTCAGATCCAATCCCCGCATAACAAGATAGGTCCAATACAAAAGTTTTTATCTTCCTCTCCTTTAAGAAGGTAGCCAACTCCTCTTGTTCTTTGCATAATAATGACTCAGCGTAGAATGTAATATGAGGAGTTTCTTGTGTTCCCAGATTGATGGGGTTGCACTTTTCTGCTAGCATAGCTGACTTTTCTTGGTGTATAGCTGTAAGAGGAAGATTGAATCCCCCATCCTCAGGTGCCTCAGAGAGGTTTTCACCATTGGATGCGTCCTTTCTTTTTACTTTTTCAGAGTCGGAGAGTGCCACAAGGTGGTTTTCACTCAAGGACTTGGAGATTATTCTCAATTTTTTATTTTTGCGACTGAGGGATTCAATCATTTCTCCATAGTATGCATGTGTATCCAACTCTATGATAAAACCTGCCTTATGATCCCCACATGGAATGTCATCCCTAAGTCCCATGAATTCTGAGAGCGCCTCATCGTTTTCAAACATGTCAAGAATTGGTGGTCCTCGTTGGTCGTAATCAATCAGTTGGGGATAGACTAATCAGATTTCATTGCTTTGGTTTTCAGACTCATAAGATAAGGTGCTAATCATAAGGACATTAGTATCCTCAAACAGCAAAGGTAATCCTATTTCTGGTGACTCAGTTAAATCAGTGGGCATTCCTAAAGTCATGGAGGATTGTGGAGTAGCTACGAATTCCTGAGGAGGCGTTCGGTTCTGTCTACCATGGGCACCTCGACCAAGTACAGTTACCTTAGGAGTAGGATGACCAATGCCAAGATTTTTTATTTGCTTCTCAGGTATAATGGGTATTACACGCCCGTTATTATCTTGGCCTAACCCTTGGTTCCGGTTATAGCCCATCGAGAGCATCATCTTCATACCTTTGTTTCGTTCGTCCATAGGCAATTCAACTGCCGGTATATCATCTCAATAGAGGAGATGAGATAGGTACCCCTCTAATGTTTCATGACCAAGATCTCCTGCACTTGTGAAGGTGGGGTTTCGTTCATAGGAGCCTTGAGATGTTGAAGCTTCTTGTGATTGTGGTCGTCCTCTTGATCTAGGAGATTGTGGTATCTCTCCTACTACAAAAGCATTCTTAGGCATTGAATAGTTTCCACAACCATCATCTTGTATTATGACTTTGATATCAGAAAAGGCGGGGATGGCGGGGGTGGAGGGTGTCTCTGTCGCAGAAGTGAGAGTGGTGGGATCCACGTAAGGTGTTGATGGGCCTTCATCATTCTTGGGTACTTGCGGGATCTTGTAGTATTTTGCCTCTAGATTTTTGCAGTAGGCAAATGGCTCAGGATCTCCATGGATAGTAACCTCTTGACCTTCATGTGTGAATTTCACACATTGATGAAAGGTTGAAGCTACAGCTTGCATTGCATGTATCCATGGTCGCCCTAGGAGAATGTTGTATGGTAAATCGAGGTCCAAGACCTGACAGTTGGTTTGCATGATGGTGGGTCCAACCTGGACAGGAAGCTGAATGGTGCCTTGGGATACCCTTTCCTAGTCATCATATGCTCTTATTGTGATGCCTTTTCCTTTGTCAATTGAATCCTCTGAAATGTTCAAATTCTTTAGAAGCTTTAAGGAGCAAATATTTAAGCCTGCACCTCCATCCTCCAAGACTCTCTCGACTTTCTTTTTATTTACGTACACCTCCAGATGAAGTGCACGGTTGTGAGATGGTTGTGTGGGGAAGTCTTGTTCAGAAAATGTAAGAATGTTAGGTGTGGTGATACTTGCGACCATAGCTTGGAATTGTTCCGTATCTAGATCTGCGGGGATAGTAGATGACGCCAAAGCTTCTTCTAGAATCTTTTTGTGTGCAGATGAGATTTTGAGTAACTCCATGATGGAGATATGTGCAGGGGTTCTTTTCAATTGATCCAAGACATTATAGCCACTAGGGTTAGACCTTGGATTGGATGTGGAATTTATGCTTGGTTGGGATGGTGCTGCAATGGTAACCTTTCCACCTCTTGTGGTGACTCCACAATCGGCTTGGGCCCCTTTGATGGTGATGACTCCACAAAACTCATCTAAACAAGCAACAACACCCTCGTATGTGTGGTTGACATTTTTATAAGCCCCTTTTCCTTTGTCTTGATCTTTGTTTCCTTTGTTGCCATGATTCGGCATCGGATTCGTGTAAATCTTTAGATCTTTGTTTCCTGATGGTGCTTCCACATCTATGATTTTGTCATCTATGAGGTCTTGAATTAGATTTTTGAGCCTCATGCAGTTGTTTGTCATGTGTCCCTTGAGTTTGTGGAAGTCGCAAAGATAATTCTCATTATACCATGGTGGCTTGACCGATGGTTCTTGATAATTATTATGTGTAGGGACCGCTATCAATTTTTCATCTACCAATCTTTTCATGATTGCTTCAGCAGGTTCCCCAAGGAGTGTGTATTTTCGTTTGGGGAAGAACTTGTTTCGCTGTGGTCTTCCCTGATTATCAATGTTGTTTGTGTTTTGGTTATGGGATGGTTGGACCACAGTATTAACTTGTCGATTGCTTTGATTGGTATTTTGGTGTTGTTGTTGTTGGGATGGTGGATTGTTCTTCCATGGGGCACTAATGACAACTTTGGCATCAATGACACCATCATTGGTTACATTATGATTCTTTTCCCATGTTCGTGGTTTGTCATGATAACTGGATGGTGAGCGGCCTTCTTGATATGATGAAGTTTCTCCCTATGTGGAAAGGGCTCGTTCGATATTGAGTGCCCTAGGGATCAACTGGTCGTAAGTGGTGATGTTTTGTACTTTGAGGTGGAAGGCCAAGGGCCCCTCAAGATTTGCAATGATAGTTCCCACTTGTTGCTCTTCAGGCATGGACCACTTGATTCGATTAGCTTTGGATCGCCATCATTGTAAGAAAGCACCAAATGATTCATTTTTCCCTTGTTTGAGAGCTGATAATTCCTGTAAGCTAACCTCCATGGGAGTGTTGAAGGAATAATTTTGTATGAAGGCATCTATGATTTCCTATAATTTTTTGATTCCAGAAAGTCGAGAAAACCAATCAATAGTGTTTTCAGCCAAGCTTCTTGGGAATAATCTCATCAAGTACGTTTCATCGTAAGCCACCTCCATGCAATGTACTTGGAATTCCCTGATGTGATCTTCAAGGTTACCCATTCCATGATATTTGTCAAATTTACGGATCTCAAACCCTTTTGGGAATGGTTTCATTTCTACGCTCCTATCAAATGGATAAGGGCATAGGATTTTTTGTGGTTTTGGTGTCCTTCCTAATTGAAGGTCAAGCACTTGTTGTGACAGAAATTTTATTTGTGTTGTGACATCCAATTATGGATCAGGAGGTGGAATGAAGGTGTTCTGGGGGGGTGGAGTGGGTGTTTGAATGGGTGGAATGTTTGCTTGTTGTGCCATGTATGCTTTCAACAATGCTTGTTGTTGATCTTGCTGTTGTTGCACTAATAGAGCTTGTTGTTGTGCTTGTTGTTGGTCAGCTAGGGCTTGTTGTGCTGCTTCTTGTTGCTCTTGGTATTTCTCTAACACTTGTTGATATGCGAGTTGTTGGGCTGCTTGTTGTTGTGCAAAGTACTGCACTTGTGTTGGCTCTCGTGCTTGGGCATCTTGGGCATCTTTTGTAGCTTGAGCAACTTGTGTGGCTTGTGCGACTTGTGTGGCTTGTGTGGCTTGAGCAGCTTGTGCGGCTTGTGCGGCTTGTGTGGCTTGTGTAGCTCGTTGTTGTTGTTGCAACAAAGTTTGGGCTTGTGCCACTTGTTGTGCTTGTTGTTGTTGCAATGATGTTTTAGCTTGACTTTGTTGTGAAGCTTGAGAAGCATGCATGGCTATAGGCGCTTGCTAAATTGTTTGATATTGTTGGAGCAATTGTTGGTATGCTTTGAATGCAGCGTTGTAATGGCTTACTTGGCTTGGTCGCAATGGTGGTGGTGGTGGGATTGGAATTGTGTTGGTAGTTTGAGATGCGCTTAGAGCGATGGTGGTGGTGGGAGGTTGCGATGTAAGGGGTGTGATGGGGGTAGTGGAAGTTTGAGGTATAGTGGATGTAGTGGTTGGAGTGAATGTGGTGATAGGTGTGTTTGGGATGGGTGAAGTGATAGGAATGGTGGGACTAGGTGAAGTGGTAGGAATGGTAGAGATGAGCGAAATAGTGGGTCTTTGAGAGACCATATTTTGATTAGCTATCATGCATTGGTTTGATGTGGATGGTGTGTTTGAAAGATGTGATGTACCCCCTTGGTTGGATGAATTGATTTGGATGGGTCGATTTATGTTAGGGAAAGGTGGAAGTTTAGGTAAAGGGGAGATCCCTAAACCAAAATATGGTGTTGACGTGGTGGGAGGTGTGAATTATTTGAAGGGTGGAAAATTTTCTTGTGCAAATGAAGAGACAAATCTGTAAGGTCTCTCTATTTCGGCTGAGCTTGCTTGTACCAAAGGTCTAGACACTTGCGTGTCAAGGGAAAATGATGAGGTGGTATGGTAAGGAACCTCAAATGTATTGATAAATCTAAGTGGGTTGTAAAGTGCATTTTGATGTGTGTTGAAGAGGGTATCATCCTCATTGATAGTAGGTTCTATGGCGGTAATGGAAGTGGTCAATTGTGGAAGGGTGTTTTGGTCATTTGGTACAAGAAGCGCATCCTCAATAGTGTTGAGAATTGATGGATTTATTTTAGTCATTGCGCGAAGAAAATTTTGTAGTTTTGGTTGTTTGAGCATCTCAAGAACTTCTTCCTCACTTAGTTCTGTTGGTGTGATGTCTTCCACCAAGACCTCTTTTTGTGGATCGTATGTAGTGATAGTGAGGTCTAGAAGTGGTGTGTTTTGGATTTTTGGAATGTTTTGGCTTAGATCACTTGTGGTTGATGTTTCTTGATTTAACTCCATGTTCCTCTTGTGTTGTGATCTTGTTTGAACCATAAAAGAGCAAACTAGGATGTGTAAAAGATCAAAGATGTGAAGATGAAAGGTGTATGATATATGGATGAGAATGGAAATTTTGAATTTGTATTGAAAATATTGATGTGATGCTAGGTACTTTGGGTTTGCTTTGGTTGATGTTTGTTTGATGTTTAGACTTTGAATTCTGTCTTTTGAATGTTGATGTTTGAGCAAGAGATATCCCCAAGATGTTTGGATGATGATCTAAAAAGATAACTAATGCTCATAAAGGATAATTTGATTTAGGAGTGAGAATAGGATGTGTCTACTCACAAGCTAACCAAAAGATAATCCAAATTAGTGATGGGAGAAGGATGCATCTATCCACCATTAATTTGAACAAAGTGATAATTCAACTAAGCGTGTGCAAAGGGATTCATTCACACACACTTGAGTCGAACAAGTTTGATGTTGATGTTTTAAAAGTTTTGATGTCTACCAAAGGAGCCTAGCATAGTTGTGTCAATATTTTCTCAAAATGTTGGTGAGATGTTTATGGTTGATGATGTTTTTGATGGATGAATGTTTGTTTTGATCTTAGAATGACCCTAGTTTAGAATTTTGTTTAACAAGACCAAGGTATTGAAGAACATGTTATGCCCTAAGCAAGGTATCCAATCCCTTGAAACAATCTTGGATTTTGTGTGTAGTAAAATGAATATAAAGTGGGGTTGTCTCTTGAAGCATGTCTATAGAAATTAGCCAACAACTTTTCTCTAAAATCATATAACCTTTTGAGTCTTTGTTGATGTTGTTTTGGGCTAAGTTTCTTTTTTCTTGGGTTTTTGTATCTTGACCTTGTGAGAAATCATTGAAAAGACATGTGTGGGGCTCAATTGCTTATCTTTGCTTTTAATGACTTCTTTTTACCAAATACACTTTCTTGATAATGTTTCAAACTAAAGATGTCCTATGTCAAAATTCCTTTTCTTCTCACAAAGTGTTGTGTGGGAGTTCCAAGAAATTGAGGCAAAGGGATTTCCTAGGTTAACCCTAGTTAGAGAAAATGACGATATAAATTCAAGTGCTAAGAAACCTCTAAGGACATAATCCCAAGGGCAAGAAACAGCACTTAAATTTGTCAAAAGGTATTTGTTCTATCAAAAGGGGTTTGAATTTGCATGATCATGTTTAAGTGTTTGTTTCCCAATGTTTACGAACAAGCATGTGTTTTTGTAACCCAAAAGCATGTACAATCCTATGGATGTGATAGACAATGTTTGTTGAGTCCCCACTTGGACAAGTCTAGCTATGCCTACTTTTAGCAGATGGTTAGATGCTTGATCCCACTAGCTCCCCTCCACGGCACTCACTTATACGAGGCAGCCAAGCACTAACACCCATGAAACTCCCATGGCATGCTTTTCATCTCTACTAAAAGTCATAAAATTGTGGGGCGGCTTCAGAATGATCATTCTTGCACCATCAAATAGATAGGATTTTGGCCTTTTCTAAACAAAGGTTTTAATAAGGACTTTCTGTTCGTGGAGATTGACCCATACGGAAAGAGTCCCCTTTTGAATCCATCTTGTCGGAGCCAACCGCGTGATAATGGTGTTTAACCAATACCCACATTTATATCCCAGTTGGAAATACTCTTGGCTTTAGAGTGTTACCGGTTGAGTCGTTCCCTTGGGTGAGTACTTTTTCCCCAAGGCAGGCCCTCTAGGATAAACAAAAGCAAATGAAGAACAATTTTTGTAACTCGATCAATCCTTGTAGGCAACAAGGAGAGAGAATATATGCAACAAAGCCCCCACTCATACTCGCACAATAGTTTGTTCAATTTTAAGCCCAAATCGAAATGTGGAGGTGAATGCTTTATCTCAACCCAAAGTCATGGAAAAGACCTTTTGATTCTCAAAATCGCTATAAAGCGCGAGAGAAGCGCATACGTCCTTTTCCAATGGCTTTAGTCTAAGTAAGCCTTCACAAACAAACAAATCTACCCTTGTTCTTTTTAAACCCTCAAAGCAATGTGTGAGTTCATTTTAAAGCACCAAATGAAGTGTGAGAAATTGCCTTGTTCAATTGTTAATCCAATAAACCAAATCTAGTAAGTTGTGATCCTAAAGTTCATTTTAGCCTTTGCAAGAAATGGAAAAGGTTCTTTTTAAGCCCAAATGAAAACTAGTGTCCTAAGAAGGAGAAGGATGACAAATTCTTTGAAGAAGTGTTAAACAAACACTTAAGTGTTAAAAAAGACTTTGATTAGACAAAATATCATCCCATGCTCCTCTTTCTTTTGATTTTGATTTCCAACCTGAAAAAGTGATCAAAATGTTAGATGAGATCAAAAGAAATAAAAGGATATAGGGGTTAGATGAATCATTTACCAAAACACCCTAAAACTTAGCCAAGTTATCATGTGTTCTTACTTTAAATGCAAATTTGAAAATTTTAACTAATTTATAGTTAAGAAACACTTACACCATTGGATAGCTTACGAAATTATACCCTATTTAAAAAAAAAAAGCATCAAA